>CAAKHG010022588.1:0-15165 GCA_901007715.1 Dactylopterus volitans
ACACATTTGTTTTATTAAATCACGTAAATCAAACACATGATTCGACGGTGATACGTTGATGTTCATGAGAGCACGTGACTACCGAGAGGGCAGGGCCCCCCCCCCCCCCGGCACATATGACACACTGTGAGTGTTTTGTGTAGATCATAAATCTCGTACCTTTTTGCTTATTTTTTTTTTTTTCTTCCTACATATTTTTTTTTTTCCTGGCTAATTTCAGCTGCGGCTGGCGTGCGTGTCATGGTCCACCCCCGGCCGTTGTTCACCGCCACACGCCGCACTCAAAACCCGCGGGACGAGCCCATCAGAGAGTTAGTTGAATTCTGGTTTCAATTGAATTCTGCTGGAAAAAACTCTTGACAATCATGATGAGTAATTTTTTTTTTTTTCTTCTTTTTTTCCCTCTCTCAGCAGCCTTGGGCGTCGGAGTGTGGTGTGCTGGCACTCACAGACGTGAAACCCCTCACCCAGTGTCCCCCACTGTGGGACAGCACTGGTAAGGCCGCCAGCTATTAGCCCGGGTATCTGATGACGCCCGGGACGCTGCGCCAACCGCAGCCTCTTCGGCCACTGGGAGTGTTTGGTGAGCGGCAGGCGGAGGGGAGATCAAGTGCTTTTTCTTGTTTCTGCAACCTGTTTCGTGAGCTGTGGCCAGACTGAGCGAGCAGGGGCGAAATGAAACAAACCGTCTCTCTCATGTCTGCCCCGACAAACTACACGCATTCGTATTTTTTTTGCTATAATCAGGCCTCTGAGGGTTATGTTGGGGGTGAAAAAAAGAAAAAAGAAAAAGAAGCTAATCACATTCAAAGCGTGGAATCGGTAATGTAATTTCTCTCGGCTGAATTTGTAAATATGCCTTTTTATGACAGATCTATAAGATTGCCGCTATCCCATTAGGTGTGATTACATTACTCCGAGAGATTAAATTAATAAACAGCCCAATTTAGTGGCATGATTGAAAAGCTGGCTGTTTTGAAACTAATTAATTAACAGCCGCGCGAGATGGTGAGAGATGCGTTGGCCCCCTTATCCTCAAGCCTCAGAGGCCAGGGGAAGATTAGAGCCCTGATCTCATTCCCAGCACTTGTTTGGAGTCTGTCAGGAAGAGAAATGCCAGCATTAGAGAGGTACCGCCACACTCCTGATATGATGAAATAAGGAGAAAAGGGGAAAGGGGAAAAGATGGAAGGATGGACAGAAAGGACCCTGCCCTTCTCTGAAGTGTCAGTAGCTTGTTTATTCTATTTTTCATCATAGCTGCTGGGGCAAAGATTCCCATTTTCCCTTTATTTTTTCTCTCCCCCACCTCCCAACAACCAAAAAAAAAAAAAAAAAAAGCAAAAAACAAAAAAAAAAAAACGCTGCTCTCATTTTTTATAGGCCTTGCAAACGCTCATGCCCCAGTGAAAATTACATTGTGAAACGGTAGAAATTTCAGGGCTGCCTGTGCTCCCCGCTGTCCCTCTGAGCTTTCAAACAGTCAACAGACTGTGAAGAATAAATAATAAAAAAACTATTGATTATTTTGATGACTGCAAGATTCAATTAGGTATTAATTTTGCCCTCCAGTGGACCTATCAAGCAACTCAAAGGAGAGGAGCTTGGAGGTGGTGGTGGTGGCGGCGGCGGCGGAGGTGGGGAGGGGGGTGGGGTGAAGGCAAATGCATGCATGAGTGTGGCCGGGCTTAGACAGAGGGGGGAAAATGTGTTTACCTCTGCGGGCAGAGAGGTGCATTGATGCGCAGTGTCCCACATTTAAGTGCTCCACAAATGAAGCCCTGATGACTAGTGACATTGTTACCGGGGATATGAGTATTGACCAGCCGGCACACATTTTTAACGACAGCTTAAACTATTTCTATTGATTAACATTTTCATAGATTATCATGTGTCATATCAAAGTGGGTTGATTCCAGTGATGAGCACATTTAAAAGGCCCCCTCCGGGGAGGAGCTCATCGACCACCTTGATAGAAGTGGGTGGGTGGTGGCGGCGTTGCGGGGGGGTGTTGATGCATGCAGGGGCAAGATAAGACTCAACTGCCCCCCCCCCATTTTTTTCCCTTTTTTTTTTTCTTTCAGTGTCTGCGTGTAGTGGTCACCTGTCCTTTGCTCAGACATATTTAGGTTGGACCTGATTCATAAATAAGGGAGAGAGCTGCAGTCCTGCTGCTCTGTGTCTGCGAGTCCTAGAGCCTGAGGTGGGGTGAACTCTGTCTGAGGAGCTCTCCGGTCTGAAGACGCAAGGGGGAAGAGACAGACAGAGTGAAGGTGGGAGGGAGTGTGTATGTGGAGGAGAGAGACAGAGAGGGGTGGAGAGAGAGAGGAGAGAGAGAGAAAGAGAGAGGGAGGAGGTGACAGCTCCAGTGCTGGTCCTGGGAAGCAACCTCAGCCCTTAAACCTGGTTGGCCGTTCAGATGCTCAAAGGTTCAGGAGGCCGTTTCTGGTTCAGCAGCAAACATGTTCTAGCTGGTGCTGCGCTGGCGTGATTTAACCGCTTGTTTGATTGACTTTTGGAGAAATCTTTCACTTTCCCTCCCCCCCGACCCCCTCTGGAGCTTTATTTCGGTAAGGACGCGTTTTTAATTCTGTGTCTTTTCTGGAACTTTGATATTTGGAAAAGTTGGGGAAGGGGGGGGGGGGTATAATCATAATAACGGTTTGATTAACTGCGCGCGAACTCATCCGAAAGTTAAAATAATGGCTCTTCAGTAATGCTCTTAAGCATGTTTTTTTTTTCTTTTTCCACCTGCACTTCCTCTGTTATTTCAAAGTAATCAGTCCGAGATGTTCAGAGGGATAATACTCATGTCATTTAGATGTTGTTCACTCTTGTTTTTTAAGTGCTGACAGAAATGAAAATAATTGGGGAAAAATTTGGGGGAACATCAGCGACTTCGTCTCCTGTTTAAATCAGGCCTTTAACTTCATGTTGCCTCACACTTTGCTGCAAGATGTCACCTTTGATCTCATTTGTGTCCCCGGCTACAAGAAAATTGATGTAATCACTGGTGTGTATATCTCCCTTTCGAAGATGTAGAATTAGATTTATTTCATTTATATATCAGCGCACAGCCCCCTGGACCTCTTTGTATGCTGCTGTCAGCTTAGTGTTTGCTGAAGATGAGGCACATGTCAGGTAGTAATGAGCCCTTGGAGATGGATGTATCACCGATTTAGGACTGCAGGGTATAATGGCAAAGCCACGCGATCCGTAACAGTTCTTCACCAGGCAGCAGCCGGCAGTATCAGCGGGGTAGCACCAGCCTCAGATAAAAGAGAGAGCTGGGAGAGGGAGGGAGCAGGGGAGAGAGAGAGAGAGAGAGGGAGAGTGATGAGTGAGCGATAGAAAGGAGAAGCCGGGTAGAGAGAGAGAGTGAGTAGAGACGTGGAGAAAGAGCCGGTTAGGGTGAGACACCGAAGCACATCTAACCAGGGGGTGCTTTCTCTTTTTTTTTTCCCCCTCCTTCCTGTTTCCCCACCTGGGCTCCATCTCCCACCAGAATCCGATGATTACAGGGCAGCTGAGCAAGCCGCTGCTCTCCCTGCGCAGCGACATGAGCGCAGCAGAACTCCGGGCAGACGACAAAGTGGCCACCCCAGACAGCGATCTGAACGACGAGCCCCTGCTTCTGCCCTCCGAGGCCACGGACAGGGAGGGCACTCCCAGCAAGCTGTATGGTAAGTGGGCTCCGGCTTCCCCTGCTCGTTCCGCCTCCTCCCAGCGGTGCTGGCTGAGGTCTGCTGTAGGCAGCGGTGAGGTGAAAACAGAGGGCTTCCAGTGCTGGGACAGGTGTCAGCGGTGTCAGGCAACAAAGTAAGTTGAAGTGCAAAGGGGGCGAGTGCAAACTTCATCCTTTTAGCGGCTGAATGCGTTGCAGAATAAATTGCATTTTCAATGTGATTCATGGCTACTAAGATGTTTGATGCACGTCTTCTGCAGAAAGGCAGTTTATAGGACAGCGTGGTCAGTTAAAAACGCATTTGTAGTACAACGGGTAATTGTGTTGCAGAAGTGTTGGGTGTGAAGGTGTTTTATTTTTTTTCCCTCATGACTGTCCTGCGCATAAGCTGAAACTATCATCAGGTTCCACTTTATTAGTGTTGTATATTTTCAGGGGCAGCACTTGGCTTTACACAGAATCTATCTAAAGGTTAAACTTACCCATAAAAATGGAATTACGCCTGCCAGAATTCTCGCAGTGCTTGGTAATATTCAGCTGTTTATCCTCAATTTAAAAAAAATGAGGAAATGTTGCATAAATCCTAAGTATGTACAATGTATGAAATTAAAACGAAATTGTATATACAATCGAGCTGAATACAGTACTTGAAATGTATATGATTTGATGATTGAGTGCAAGGTATATTATATTTTCATATGACTTATTTTCTTATTGTTGATTTCCTCTCAGTTAATTTAAACTTTTTTTGATCTATATTTGAAAACGATCCTCAAAATTAGCAGATTTCTATACCAGCATGCCTCATTATTTTGAGGTTATCTCATTAATTTTGTTCATACTCTTTTTGCTGTGTCTAATGAAGTTTTTTTTTTTAGCATGAGGTGTTTTATTTGGACTAATTCAGTTAGTGGAGCTCATCTGGAATCAACAAGAATATGATATTAATTGTATGTGGCAAATTTTTAAATGAATTAAAATGAGGTGGGTAAAGTGGGAAACATATTTCTATTAATTATTATCCTTATTGAGAGAGCCAAGGAAATGCAACTTAATATACACAACGCACTCTCATTCTTTGTAGCTCTGAGTTGAATCATCAAAATTTGTCTCTCTGCCTTCCTGTTTGTATTTGCTTAGTTCAAGTTGCAAATTATTTAAAGGGATCTTGTTTAAATATCGTTCATAACGCACAGCTGATCAACTTGACATGGCTTGATCATTAACCCTTTCAGTCAGTTTGCGCTGTTATTACTTTTTTGATGTGGATGCAAGCTGAGGAGTGACGAAAATCATTTTAATGGCTATAGACGCTGGTTTCTGTTGTGAATATTTATGCTATCTGTCTCGTCTCCCCTGCTTGTGACAGTCTGCCTGCTCTTCCATTTTGGGGAAAGTTAAACTGTGTTTATCCGCGTATGTGCATGCTTATGGGTACATGCATGTGATCTTGGCACATAATTGATTTATTGCTGGTGATGAATTTACACTCAAGTAACAAGCTTTCATTTTTTTTTTCACACTTCTGAGACGTTAATGAAATGAGTGTGTGTGTGTGTGTGTGTGTGTGTGTGTGTGTGTGTGTGTGTGTGTGTGTGTGTGATATGGTGTGTGTGTGTGTGTGTGTGTGTGTGTGTGTGTGTGTGTGTGTGTGTGTGTGTGTGTGTGTGCGCGCGTGCACACGTGTGTATGTGTGTGTGTGTGTGCGTGGGTGCATGTGAGTGTGTGTTTTTCAGTCTATTGTAAAGTTCCTATAGAATGATGTTGCAGAACATTCCAGATGAAAATAACATTAGGATTTAGAGGATGGAGACATTCAAACTGAGTCAGTGAGAGTTCAGCTGGTTTTTTGTGTGTGTGTGTGTGTGTTTTTTTTTTTTTTTTACGTCCTTATTTCAGCAATAAGCAGCAGCTAGAGGCTTCTGAACAAGGACTATGTACTGCAGGATTAGTCTCAAAAGTGTTGCAATTTGGATTAATAAGCATCAAGTATGTCGTTTTTCCCTCTCTGTTCAGTCTCTATCTTTCTCACTTGATCCCCCCCCCCCCCTCCCTCTCACGCATGTGTGCATCAGCGTTGCTAAATGCATTTCTATTCATTTGCTGTACATTTCGAGTGACTGCAATCACACGCATGAGACGTGCCCCGGTCAATGAGAAATAAATGCGGACACACAAGCACACATGTGCCGTGCAATTTGCCAAACACGTCGCCAATTTACCGAACAATAGAAATCAAATTTTTTTGCTGCTGCTCCACGGTGTGTTTACCTTTTGCGGCGCGGGTGCGTTTCCTGGCGTGGCTGGTCGCAGCCACTCTAGTGTAACTTGTGAATTTTGGGGCGCGGGGGCGGGGGGGTTTGCTCTCTGCCCAGTGGCGGAGCCCTTGGCTGCGCCAGTGGCTCGTCTTCGCCTTCTCTCGTGACTTCTCAGACATAAACTGACGAGGAGACGCAGCAGTCGGCTCGTGAGCCGGGTGGAAAAGCAAAGGGGAGGCAGAGGGAGGCAGTGGGGAGGTGTCGAAGAGAGACGCAGCATCTTTCTTAACATTTTCCTAAATGCTATGAAAATAAAGGGAAAGGTGTGAGACTGTGATTGGAGGCTCAGATTCCTTTACTCTGTCAAGAATGGTAGTGGAAGTTCCTTTATTTTTTTTTTCTTTTCCTTTTTTTTGAGACGGCTCTCTTTTGCATTTGTTTTGGTGATTTTTTTTAATGTTTTAACGGCAACAGACGGATTATGTTACCTTTCAAGAGTTGAGAAAATTCCCCAACCCTGCATATTTTTTTTTTTTTTTTTTTTTTTTTTTTTTTTTTTTTTTTTTTTTAGGCGTCTCGCCTGTTCTTAGCCAGCTGCAGTCTGCACGAGTGTGAGGGTGCAATCTGTTTATCGTAGTTTCAGAAAAGTTTGGAGGTGAGTGATTTTTCACATGATGCAAAGTTACATTATTAAAGGTGTTTTTACTCTTTGAGACTGGATGGCTGGGGGTGGTTTATCAGTGATCAGCACAGGCAGTCAATAAGGCTGATCTTTGGCTTTGGTACATCGATTCTGCAAATAGATTTTGTGGCTGCAGTCAAAGTTGTTTTATTGACAGTATTGATGTCACTGATATGAGCACAACTCTGGACTTCCGAGCTGTGTTTTGCCTTGTGCGGCTCCACGCTCCTCAGACGCCATAATATTAGGATCTCTCCCACTTTACTTGCATCGTGCTGAAGAAGCAAGCGACGAAGTTTGAGATGACAGAAAAGGAGAGAACTTTTGTTTTGTTTTCATGTCTGTTGCTTTGCATAATCTGTGTGATAGGCTGCTCCAATTTTGTGATTGACAGGCTGACACAAACACTCTTATCACATGCGCGGAAAATCAGCGCACACCAATAGTTTCCAGGAAACTCAAATCACACTGAGACTCAGCTTACTTCTCTGGAATTTGAGCACTGCTGCATCTATCATGTAGACAGAAAAATTTGCAACACAAGGCAATTTTTTTTTGTTTTGTTTTTATCTATGATTGAAACCGTTTTGGCTTCAATGATTTTCTGTAAGTTTTGTGGTAACCTGCAGTCATAAACTCTAAGAAAATACACCATCAAGGTATAGTGGCTCTTGTTATGAGGGCTTTTTTTTTTTGAATAAAAGTTGTGATGAGTGTGTATCGTTTTGCCTTTTTGTTTGTGGCGGTGTGCATTCATGTTGACATTTAGGAAGAACACTTTGGAGGGGTCGTTGCTGCGTCGCTCTTCTCTGAAGGCTCATATTTAGATGGGATGGGGGAGTGTTTTCCTATTTCGAAAGCCGACCACAACTTTTCAGAATTTTAAAAAGCAGTTGGATGACTTTTGTTTTAGAGCCGTTATATCGTGGACACTTTGTGCCAGTCGAAGAAATAAGATGTCACTGGGAGACGACGACAGTTGAGGTCATGTTTGTCCCCAGTAAATTGTCCACCTTCTACACCCACCACATGCTTACTGCATTGGTGAAAGGGTCGTTCTCCTCCTAAAAGCTTGCCTGTGCAAATAGTCTTCCACTTCAGCTAACAGGGGCTATGAAGCACCACAAACATCCTGCCGCCTTGTATTTATTCCAAGTAGAAGTGGACATTAGGTGGGAAAGCTGTGGTTAGTAGGGCAAGCAATTTTTTTTTCAAAGGACAAGATGGTGTTGGATGTGTACAGTTTCTGTCTTCTCTCCTCAAGCAAATCTCCCCCTTTCAGACATCAACAGACAAGATAATAAGACACTCAGAGCACAATTCCGTATTATATTCAGCAACCAAAGGCTCATCTCTTGTCAGTTTGCATTTACTCTCCCAAGGATGTGACGCTTCTATCATCATGCTGTCAAAGACAGCCGGGCTGGAACGACAGGAGCACTCATTTCATACACTTACTGTCTACATGAAATGGTCTGCACTTATACAGATTCTGCCAAAATGGTGGAACATTTTCACAAAGGTCACCCCGAGACCCCCCGCCCCAAAAAAGCGAAGTGCATCTTTCATTGATTCCCGTATTGGAGGTCATTCGGAACAAAAACCAGACGACAGATTTGCTGTAACGCCGCATAATTGTTTTTACAGTTAGATAGTGGATTAGTGAAATTAATTATTCCGGACTAATCAGCATGTCACCCACACACGACTGTGTCATTAGCGAAGCAGCTATTGTGTTTTCTTTAAATGTGGCTTTTACAGCACAAAGTTCTCAGCGTTTAGTGGTCTCAATATTTTATTTTTATTGGGCGTCATGCAACACTGAGAATATAAAATAATGGAGCTGCTGATAGTTTTAACTAATTAAATCTATTTGTTAATGTTGGTGAAACAACAAGACTCAAGTAAAAAAAAAAAAACCCAAATCAAATCAGTTTACATTCTCTGCAGCAAGTCTTGTATTATGTCTCAAGTTTATTATTTTCTTGTATATTGAAAGCACAGCAATACTTAGTGCACGCATGTTATTATTAGTAGATAATGTACATTTTGGACAAATTGCCTGTCTTTTCTTTCAGGATTTTCTTTTAGCCGTTCAAATTTGTACACACATGCAGAAACACAAAGTGACACACACACACATGCACTCACTGCTGGAGGCAGGAGTTCTTATTATTTTTGTGTAATCAGCTTAGTGGGCAGGATGCATGGTGGGATAGGCTGCTTGCTGATGCAAAGAGCCCCGTAATGTTGTGTGGTGAGGTTAAGTAATAAAGTGGCGCAAACCCAGTGCTGAATGGGCCACGGTGAGTAAATAAGAGTGGATAAAAGAGACCGGGGGGGGGAACAAGTCTCTCCCCAGGAGGTGGATCTCATTATGGGGATTTCAGCTGTCTGCGCAAACTTGAAAACAAGCTTAATGCATGCCTGCAAAGCAGGTGTAATACATTCGGTAATGTGGCCGGCGTGCCCATGGCTACAGCAGCACAATCGCTGCATGGCATGCAGGACGGAGAGGGAAGGATGAGCACGAGGCAGACTCCCTTGTTTTTGATACAAACAGCAGTAAAGGTCATCAGGTTTCATGGATGCTTGGTTATGCAGAAATGACTTTGAGCAACACATAGAACTTACTTACGAGTTCTGTGGGCGGATGGCCGTGCAGGGGAAGTGGAAATAATAAGTTGAATTTCAGTGCGTGTTTATTTTAGTTACAGCACACTTTCTTTAAGTTGGGAAATCATTTTCCTTAAAAAAAAAAAAAAAAAAATATATATATATATATATATATATATTATAAAAAGATGTACATGTTGTGTATAGCATGCGCTCCATAGCCAATATCAATAAACCTTTCATGTAGAGCTAACAAAGAGGCATCACATCTCCTGGCACGGACACGGCTGGTGTTGAGATGTAATTGAAGCTGCAAGGGTCACATTTTCCCGAATAGAAATTACAGTCTTGTCTTTGACTTGTGTGGCGTGAACCAGAGATGCATCCCACAGCCCTTGTGTCCTTCACAAGCCTTTATTATTTATAACGCTCGCTCTTTGAGCAATGACCAGTACTAATGCATAACCTTCTGTCCTACTGGCTGATTCGCTTCCTTTGAAACCAAAGATTGAGGCAGGAGAAGTGGGTGTATGGTGGATGAGGCAGGGGTGTGGGCGGGCGCAGGGAGGGAGGCGGGGAGGGGTTGGGGTGGCTGTATAGGGCAGTGGAGACTCAGGCTATCGAGAAGTTATTATGTTTTTTCCCTTTATATCTGAGGATGTGGAATAACACTGTGATGCTTCTTTTCTCCAGAATAGAGTTATGGGCTTCAAAGCAATACTATTCCCTGACATCCCTCCTTCCACTATTTGTCTGCTCCACCAGAATAATGTACTGGAAGGGGAGGAGGGGGGGAGGTGGGGGTGGGAGGAATGAGGTGTGTGTATGAAGTGGGGGGGGCGGGGGTGTTCCCAGCTACATGATTATTTGCTTGTTTCCACCTGTACCCACTCAGTTCTGTAAATATCCCTGCAAGAGGGAAATATGGTTTCAGCTAATACAGGAGTTGTTGTTTTTTTTTTGTTCCCCCCTCCCCCCACTTTTTCCAGATAAACTCATTTCTTGATAAACTCCGTTTAGCTCAGGTTGAGTGGAGGTAAGATACACTCTTGTGCAAGCCCGTATCACCTGATGTTATCTGGGAGTGATTGAGCCTGTGCTGCAGTGCTGGTGTGATCCATTGTTATTATACCTCTATGACAGAGGGATGGGCGAAGATGGGGGAGGAGTGGAGAGGAGACTTTGAGGGGGCAAGGGGGTAGAAAGTGGGACATAGGCAGCATTAGGGCTGGATAGCCTGGGGGGCCTCCGGTTGATGTGTCAGCCATGACATGTGGGTGTCTCGCCCACCACGCACAGACACACATACACACACACCCCCTTTACGATGGACTGCCCTCACACCCCACTGGCTACTTCTAAATGTCCCACTCTCGTGGCCAGAGCCACGGCAGCATGGCCAAAGCTCGAAAAGGATGCTGCTGTTATTGTCGCAAGTGCGAAGGCAAACACCAGTGTGAGGCCCATTCTTAAGAATTCAGTTAATTTGTTTTCTTTTTTGATGAATCGGGTTATTTGTTGATTCTACTGAATGTTAGAAGATAGTGACAGAGCCCTAAGAAATATCTTAAATTAGATTGTTTTTAATTCTTCACATTTGACAGGCTCCAACCATAAAATATTTTTGCTGAAGCATAACTCACAAAGATTAAGCAATTGTCAAAGCTGTTGTTTGTGACTTTTCTGCTGATTGACTAATTGACTAATTATGCACAAGTCATGAAAGATCTGGGCAGTTTCCAGGAGTAGTTTTGTGTAAATCTAGTTCTTTTTCCCTTGAAATAATAAGTAAAAATTAAAAACTTAAAGTAAATTTAAAATGAAAGTCTTTTGTTTTATTTTCAATTGATCTAAATGATTAGAAAATAGTTAAAAATGTTTCCGGAGCCCAAGCTGATGTCACGGTGTCATGTTTTGTCTGACCGGTATCCGAGAACTAGAAAGATATTCAGTTAACAATGATTAAAAAACAAAAAAAACAAAAAAACAACAGCAGGAAATTTTCATATTAAAAAAAAACAGAAAAATGAATGAATTACTAATTGTTCATCAGAGCCTTGGGTTTATATACAGACAAAGCAGAGATGTATTACAGAGGGGCGAGAGGAGGCCTTTTTCCAGCGCAGGTTTGTAGGCTGCAGGCAGCAGAATCCTATTTACAGCAAATATCATTTAAGTAATTCAGGAGGAGCAGTAGTGAAGCAGGCATCTCCTAAAAGGCTTACAGCTCTCTAAAACTAGTCTTCATCTCTCCGTCCTGCCTTTGCTGATGGCTGTAAAAGGATGAAGAATAATTCAGATTGTTATTTGCCTCTTTCAACCCTGAGCTAATCAGGTTGACATTGCTTTGGGAATGAGGAGGACGCTCCATAACAGATGTGCTCATGTGCAAAGTGTCCCAAGTCCCCCATGAGGATGCAACACAAAAGCCCTCTTCTCCCCTCCCTCCTCCATCACTCTTCCCTTCTCCGTCCTCCGTCTCTCCATCACACCATCTCTCCTTCTTGACCTTTGAAATGGGCATTGCCTCTTCTCACCAATTTACCTCCCTCCGGTCCTTCTCGTGCTTGTTCGGCTTCCATCCCCACTCCAGCATCAAGGGAGAGACAGGTAAGAGCCGGAGCAGAGCACTCTTCGTGTCAGAGAGCCTTTCGGCGAAGACCTGTGGCCGCGAGTGAGAGCATAAGTGTTGCTACACGGGCCCTCACCGCTGTGAGCATTGTTTACATGCAGATTCGCCGTTCCGTTCATCAGAAAACGGCGGCGCGCTCCTGTAAACTCAAGTGTACTATTTCCTGTTGTTTTCATTTAAACCCCCCCTGCCAGTGGCGACATCTATTACCCCATCTCATCCCTTTCCCCTCTGCCTGTCCTTCTTCTCCTCCCTCCGTCCTCTGACTCCTACCTCCTCTGCCTGCAGCTTAACAATCACCTCAGAAATAGTCACAAAACTGCTGAGGTGTAAAATCCTTTCTGTTCAGCACACTCCACAGCACCACCTCCTATGTAATTCCTTAACTGCATGATTCCACTTTGTGCCAGGATAATGAATGAGTTAGATTTTTTTTTTCTTCTTCTTCTTCTTCTCAGCTGTAAGGTCTACACCCCACGTATGATGAGGAAGGCTTTAAATGCTGGAGGCCCATAGAGATCGCTGTGGCCTCTTCTCCCTCTTGCCCAGCCGGGGCTCTTAATTAAGGAAACGACAGCCCTCCCAGCAGCGGCAGCAGCAGCAACAATAGCCATAATGTGGCTGATAGTGTTACAGGCAGCCACTCAAAAGTCAGTCTCTGGTGATTTTTTTTTTTTTCTATCCTCAGAAACACTATTGACCTACCCCTAGCAGCTTCTCCACCCCAGCCTCTAAACAGAGTATTACTTCCCTGCAGGTCCGGTGGGAGCCATCGTGCTAAGAGCACCTGGAGTTATTGGCAGCAGATTATGCTCTGTGTTATTGTTAAGGGCTTTGGTGGGAGAAATGAAACACTGAGCTAAATCGCAGATGATTTCGGCTCTCTTGCATTCTACGAGGAGTTTAAGTAAATCGCTACAAAGCTCTCGCTGCACATTAGTTGTTGTTGTTTTTTTTGTCTTTGTTATGCTTTTGTTTTGTTTTTTTGTTTTGTCCTTATTCCAGTCTGCTTCAGGGAGAAAAATAAAAGTGAAACAAGTGTCTCTCTCTCAGCATCTGTCCGGTGCTGCATCAACTTTCCAAGTGGCAGTAGCAAAATCAATGTTCAAACAATCCGGGACAATTGGCTTTTTATAGATGGAATTAAGCCTTATGTTGTTTATCCTTTACGCCTCGACAGCTCGCAGATAGCCGTCCGACACAAAAGGCCCACGCAGGACACATCTGATGGTGAAAGTCGTATTTTTTTTTTTTTTTTTTTTTTTGCATGCACTTTAAAATATCACCACTGTGATAATTCCCTTCATTATTGCAGTTATGAGTGTAATTAACTTATAATCCTCAGTCTTTTCAAATGGCTGCGCGCGTGAAACCATTTCGCACGAATTAGATTCCGGTGGGAAAATGATTGACAACATCTTAATAACAAACACACGCACTCAGGCAGACATTTTTCAAAAGGACCATTATAAAAATGGGGGTTGGCTGTTCATTCTGAATAGCCTGAATCGTTACCAGGCCTCTCTCGTACATTTGACAACTTACATAATGCATTTCCACTAAAATAGCTTAAGTGTTACAGCTTCTTTTATGGGCAAAAATTGATTCATAAATGCACCGAGGCGAAAGCTAACATGAACACAAAGCTTTCAATAGCACCCATTTTATTCAGACTGTCAATGTATGAAGCGGTTGCATTAGACAAGGTGGCATGCTGATTGCTTTATGAAATCCAGGCTAATTGTTTTGTGGTGTAGTCCTTGGGGCACCCCGCATTAAGACAGGCCGAATGAAGTCAAATAAATATAGCTTTTTGCCCCCCCCCCCCCCCCCCCCTCCCCGTCTCACACACACACACAGACTGAAAGAGAGAGAGGGAGAGAAAAGAGAGGCCTTCTGCACTTGTGTGGCATTAAAAGTTGCTCTCCAGTGGCCACTTTGGTGATCAATGAAAGAGAATTTCTAAAATGCTGGATATTGGCAATACTTCCAGGGCACAAGTCACTTCAAATTTCACCCTGTGCGCTGCGACAAATTTAACTAAAGGCCCGAAGCTGTGTTCACAGAAAATTTCATCATGCTACCGTCTTGATTAGTATTGAAAAAGATTGGCGCTAAAGATTCTAAATAACTGAATTCACCCCCGTCGGTTCGCCCAAGGCCGTGTAAAAACATATATTCACGTATTCCCACGAGGAGCGGAGAGTGCTTTTGTTGTTCTCAATGAAAATTTGATTTAAGGACACTTGTACCATTACAATAGCAACTATACCCTTCAAGAAACCAAAGAGGTGAAGCCTGAATGTCCTAGATGAATGTAAAGCGATGTTGAATGTGCGTCGTCTTTCATCCGTTTGGCTTCTTCTTTCATCTCTCCTCACACCAATACATCCATTCATTCCATTTTATCCATTGTGTGACCTGCATATAATCACAGCATCAAAGGGGCTTTCTTTTTCAGTTAAGGTTCTGTTGAGATATTTTCTCCCTTTTTCCTGTATACAGTATTAAATCACATCTAGAAATCCATTTAAGAATCATTTGCATTGGATAAGTGTTATTTTTAAGAAAAGGAGCGTGTACAAAGACTCTGGTAATAAAAAGTAATTGAAGATTGTCTCCCCGGGTAGCTCCCCTGTCAGCTATTTAATTTAGTTAAAGAAATTACACAGCTCCTTTGGGAAAAGATGTGCATGTGTATTTATTTATTATCGATTTTCACCCCAGTGGTAAACATGTTACCGTTACAGGTATTTGCAAGGGGATGAAGCTCTCTTAAGTTATTATGAAATGATGGAATGAAAGGCATCAAGGAATCGTTATTAGTCTCCTGCGTGGTTTATAAGCCAGAATGTATTATTCACGACCAATATCTTAGCTGCAATCATGAGCCATACTGTCTGAAGCTTATTGACGATGTTATGAAGTCTTATTCCTTCATTATAAATTGAGGATCTTAATTTAGGTAATTGGCTTTGTTTGTGTGTTTTGATGACAATTGGATAAGTCGCTGACAAAAAGGTTGTTGCCCAAGAGCTGCAGGGTTCATTGTTATCGCAGCGTGGCAGCTGCATTTAAGGCATTGCCATTAAGAGGGTGTGAATGTTTTTGTTCATGGAAATCAAGAACGACATGAATTTAATAATGAGTGAGGTGAGAGGCAGCCGCAATAATTCTAATCAAATCCGGCTAAATAATTAACAGCCTTGCAATAGCTCCCCTCCAGTTAGTCAAATGCATTTTGAATTGCTCAAGTTAGAATTATGATATTGTATCTCTGGTTGTATTTTCA
>CAAKHG010022591.1:9700-22540 GCA_901007715.1 Dactylopterus volitans
CCCCCCCCCCTGCCCCCCCCCCCCCCCCATCACTGCACAAACACAGCTGACAGGGGGTGGAGGCGCTGCCATGACACGGTCGCGTGCCGTCCAACAAATCCCTCTCAATCCGCCAGCCAGCAGCCCCCCCCCCTATATGTGTGTGTGTGTGTGTGTCTTTGAAAGTGTCGGTTTTTTGAGTGGGCGCATCCATGTACATGAATTGTTTGTGTGCATGTGTACGTCTACTTCAATTTCACGAAGCTTCTCCAATTACGAAGATTTTCCCCCCCCCCCTTTTTTTTGTAATCTGGATTGAGAAGAAAATTCACATGCTTTTACCGCTTTGACTGAACAACAGAGGTAGTCGGCACATTTGCCATCAGATAAAAGTTTTCCTAGAGCCAGCTTATACTGTTCATCAATCCTCTGTCTGATCAGCTTGTCAGTCTTCATTGATCAATACGTCTATCTGGTGGATCAGTTTACCAATAAATCCATCTTGTCCTCTCTTAAAAGTTTAACCACAGATTTTTCTCTTCATTTGGTAAATTAAGTTTCAATCGCCATTTGAGTAAAAGGGAGATTCAATTTGCAAAACAGGTATTGCTTGCTGCACAATTCTTCTCATCAATAGTAGAACTGTAATCATTTTACTCACAGATTTGCGTCTCTCTATATATATTTTTCAACAGGTCTTCTTATGACCTTTGCGTTTTACGCAATAAAGCAATGGCTGTTTGCCGTGAGGTTATAAAACCATGCTAACAGACTATTGTCATGTAAATTCAGGCTGCGGGTGGTCTTTTGTCTGTGATGAAATTCAAATTCTAGACAGTGATTTATCGACGTGTGTGTAAAATCAAGCATGTGAAATGTCTCCTCTATGGCGCACACACAGGAACAATTTGTCTTTTGTGACTGATTGTACATATACTTTTTATTGTATTTCTTCTTCAAACATTATGTGGAAGAGATTGGACTGATGTAGGCAGTGATGGATGGATACGCTATGCTGTGTGGCATTTTAACCAGGTCTTTAGAACCAACTCTGCAGCTGCCTCCTGCTACACACACACACACACACACACACACACACACACACACACACACACACACACACACACACACACAGAGTTTTTTTTTTTCTTTCACTTGCTTCACCCAATCTCAACCACGTCTTCATCTTTAAATGTACTGATCTCTGTTGTAGTGACTTGTTAAAAAAAGATGGGGGGAAAAAACGAGGGAGGCGAGTCCCCTCAATGTGACTGTATAAACAGATTTATGTCCCCACAACATAAGGAATGCCTGGCACACACACACACACACACACACACACACACACACACACACACACACACACACACACACACACACGCAGAGCAGCCCTACACCCCTGCTCAGTCCAGGGGGCAGTAAAGTGGTTATCTCTCTCTTTCAGATCCTAATCTGACAGCAGCTCCTGCCTGTTGCCAGGTTACCCTTGGGGCGTCAATCTCTATTTAAATCCTTGCTGCCTCCCCGCCCACCCATCAACACCAGCCCAGTACACCCACCGTTGCCATCCTCCACTCCGTCCCTCTCGCCTCCAGACCTGAGGGTCTGCTACCGCCTCCCTGCGGGCCCCTCCACGACTCCCCAGTCTTACTGTGACAGTGGCATCAGGCTGAATTCACACCAGGCAGCAAGTGACACATGGATGCTTCGGAATCAGCTACCATTCACAAAATGATGGACTGTGTGTTTTTGTAACACAAGGGTGCATGGTGGAGTTTTATGGCTGTGGGCTGTCTCTGCGTTGGCATGGGTTCGCATAGGACCTTGTGCTGCAGAGCAGGAGGGGGGCTGTGGGTTGAGTGGGATTGTCTGAGTGAAGGGCAGCAGACTGAGGGTCTTATTGCTGTGGGAGGATGTGGCCAGAGTGATCGGCCTGCTCCGCTCAGACTGATGAGGGGAAATGATTGAGAGATGGAGCGATACGGAGTCTGATGTCTGAGAGAATGTTCTTCTTCTCCCACTTCTCTCCGTTCCGTCGCTAGCTTGTGAATGGAGGTCCATTGTGTATGTTGGAAGGGATGTCTTGCATGTTGACCCTCACCCAGAGGTCACAAGGAGAGCAGGGTGGATGAGAGAGAGCGCATAATTGCAGCACAAACACAAAGACGAGCCCACTGAGAGGCCCTGCCATTGTGCCAGCTCAGCCCTCCAGAAGCCGCCTGGCAGAGCCGAGCCACCCAATGGTGAGCAGGACACAGTTCCAAGCCTGCAGATATGCCGTTGTGGGTTTGTCTCCTTGGACATTTGATGTTTCTACTTACACATTTGTTTGGCTTGTTATCCATTGCTGACTGGTTAAAGCCTGCGGGCAGAGGAATTCACACCATTGTTTCCCCGCGAATGGTGACAGTTGGCCACAAAGCAAGTCTGGAAGACTTGAGTGAATGGGTGAATGTATCAATACACTGGGATCTCTATCAACAAGCTAAAGGTGAGATAAATGTTTAACAAATCATCTGCACCAGAAGCAAAATTGAAAACCTTTAAAGGCACTACAAACATATTTGCTTGAGTCTTAAATACTATTAAATGTATTGCATTTCACTTTTCATGCCACAAGCTCATGGCATAAACAACAGAAAGAGCTTGAAGATATATATTTTACCATAACAGAATAGGGGGCAGTTTTTTGTGTGTAGATTGATGCAAATGCCTTTGTCAATTAAATCTAGAATTTTTTTGCTAAAAAACAGAAGGGTTTAAAAATGACACTCTTGCCATGCAATACATGCTTACCATCTAAATATCTGCATGGGTTTCAAACGAATTTCATGTGTCGCAAAAGATGGATGACTGAAAAACACCTCACGGATGGCCATGGTGTGAATAACCCAGCAGTGCATGTTGAGCATATTTCATCTGACCAGCTCAGTTAACTTAAACTTTATTTGTTGACAAAAAGTTGGAGACTATAAAACTCTTCTCTCCTCTCTGTCTCATAATGGACAATTCTGCGTGTCATGATTTAGAACCACTGCCAACACTGAGCACCAGTGCGGCAATTATTGTCCTTCAGGATAGAATGTGGATGTGTAGATCAGGGTGGTGGATGGTTGTCTATCTCAGCCAACTTTCATTCAGGCATTTTCTTGCTCCATCACTGACCTGCGATACAGGAAAACATCTTTGTAAAGTGTAACCACAATCTCTAAATCATACCATTCTTGCATGTGAACAATTTCAAAAATGCTGCTGTTGAACTTGTTCCGCGGTTCATCTTCCTCTCTGGGCATACCTCTGCAAGAAAAACAGATGGAGACAATATCGAGGCGCTGGAGTCAACCGTGATCCAGAACCTGGCCCCTTCAAGCCGCTGCTGGGTGCCAGGGTCCCAGAGGAGCTGGGGTCCCATCGCCATGGCGTTTGTGCAAGCCTCCCCTGTGTTTGAGCGTATTTGAGGTCCGGTTGGCTCGTTTCTGGTGTGTCAGTCAGTCTGTCATGTGAGAGGGCATGCTCTGCGCATCTGAAACGTCTGGGCTGACGGCCGGCGGGCACGGCTCAGCCACCGCTGCTCCATCTGGCTGATTGATTCAGGCCTGTTTGATGTCAGCTCGGGGAGAATGAGCTCCATTCATAAGCTGCTGCACCCGCAACACTCCCGGCCCCACCTCTCACTACTAACCCCTCCACTCTGTTAACAGCTGAAATGCTACACTGCTCAGAGCTCATGGCGGTATGAGCCCGAGGTGGACAGACAGCGATGTGATAGATGGCTCCGGGATATTCTCCATCAATGTAGAGCTGCTGCAGTTTGTTGCTCCGGCGACCCGAACATTGTGTGCAGGGACATAAACCATCCCGTCCCCTAAATCTGGTTACTGTCGACATCCCTGGTCGCACTACCAATCAATCACTGCTACAAACTATAGAAAACATTTTCGTCTTTTTTTTTTTTTCTTTATATAATTTCAAACACTGCATGCGTATTCTCCGTGTATGTGCTGCAGGGTGTGCTTGTCCACACTCCCGGTCGTGGGTGTGTGTCATTTTGTGTGTCTGGACTCGGGCACATGTGAGTGTGGGTCTCTTGCAGTTTCTATCGGAAAGATCTGCTGTTGACAGGCAGAGCCAAGGTCAGTTCCTGGCCCCTTTCACCACACTTTGTCTGTGGGATCCCTGGAATGTGCAGGAATTTGGTCTTCGACAGGTGGATAGGTCCTCCTCCGAGACAGACACCCAGACATAACCCTCAACCCATTTTCCCTTCTTTCACTCGCTCTCCTTTCCCCCTACAGCTCGCCTGCCTCCCGATTCTCTTGAGACCGTGTAACTTTTGCTTGACTGCACCTCAAGAAATGCCAAATGCTGAGAAAAAGTAGTCTCCCTCGCAGTGTACTTAAAGGAAGGGCACTATTAGTTGTAACGGGCAGAATGCGCAAGTTATTCTTTCAATGCTCCCGACAGTCTGTGCCTGGAGAATGAATGTCAGGAAGCTATTCTCCTTGCTTCAGGAGAAAGGGAGCTCAACAAACCAGAGAAAAGGTCAATTGAACAAGAGAACAAGAGTCCAGGCGTTTCCTTTTATTTTCTTCCCTTGCGTCACTTTTCTTCCTCTGTGTGATTGATTGGGTTCAGACACAATTGTCACCACATATGCGGAGATATTCCCACTCTTTCGCAGGTGGACTGTCATCCAGTATTTTGCAGAAAAAAACAGGGCTTCGCATCCCCACCGCTTCTTCATCCAATTCCACCTGAGCACTGAGTTGACAGGTATTTCTTCGGGTTAAACTGTAGAAATAACCTGCCTCAAGTGCAGCTGGATACATCTAAAAAAAAAAAAAAGTTCAACTGTCAGCTTCGCTCATCCCCTCCGTCCACCTACCACCATCATCCTTTTACTCAGATTCTTATCATCAGCTAGATTATTGCTTCCAGTGGAGACCTGGAGCTGCCTCTGCTCTCAGCTTTAGTGGCTTGAATAAAAAAAAAAGTGAAGCCAAATGATTACAATCCACATCCAATAAACCAATACAGTCTCGATTTGAAAATGCATTCAGATACACTAAAACAAGAAGTCGCTCCTTACACCACATCTATTGTTTTCTTTTTGTTGTATTTTTTTTCAGTTTCTATTGCTTCTCTCTTATTTCCCGTGCACCTCTTATTTGTTTGTTTGTTTGTTTGTTTGTTTATATGAGTGCATATTTCTGCCTGTTTTTGTTTTGATGGCACATTGACAAGCTTCCATGGAAAATGTGACACTCTTCATGAAGCATAATAATTTCAGATTCATTATAGGGACTTAAATAATGGAGAAAAACATCTAATAATTAGGCAAATACTTTTCTTTACCTATCCTATTTTTCACAATGCTGATCTTTTACTTAGCCTGTATGATGCTAGTACATATACACACCTCTGCGTCACATCCAGTAGCTTTTGGGCTATCAGGTACAAGTTTGAATGAGTCTGTGTGTGATTGTTTGCTTTATATTGTTTTTCTTCATTTGCAGTTTTTATTTTTATTTCTGGTATTTTGAATATTTCCCCTCATTAAGAACCTTGTGAACGTGCTATATTAAAACTTAACTTACTTACCTATTGACTTTGGATTAGATATTATGATCCCATGCCGACATGTGATATGTGATACAATAATTCAAAATCGTGAAAGTAATTTTTATGCATTTGCAAATCTTTTATGCTTGCATGCATCATGTTTGTTTTATTCCAGCATAACCACTACATGGTTTTCATGTCTTGTGCTGCCAAGGACAGTCTTTATTGTTAATTGAATAACATGACAGGACCTACTGTAGGAAATAATGCTGTAAAGTATCATTGGAACATATTTGCATTGTGAGTTCAATTTTCCTACATCCAGCTGCATACAAATTATTCAAATATTGCACCTCTTCTTCTCCTGCCTGACATCGGTACAGTGCACCAGCCACCAGCCTCCCATTACTGGACCTCTTCTGGGGTAACCAGAGCCATCCAGCCCCATAACTCCCCCCTCGACACCCACTTCAACACCCACTGTCCTGTAAGACTCCTGTGTCCTCTGATTAGATTTGACTCCACAAATTGAATCTCCCTCTGAAACAAACACCCTTTTATGCACACAATCACACACACAAACACACACACGCACGGGACACCGAAACCCTACTTAGATGATTGTTTGCGCGGTGACTCTTATTCTCTGTAAAAGCTGCTAATAGGAGCAAATTACTGCCAACAACTTGGAAACATCAAGTGCTTGGCCGCTCGGCTGTAATGGAGTTAACTTCTGACCAATCCAATTATGGGCATGCAAGGGGCCACTGGAGCCTGCGGAGGGACGGATGGGATGGAGAGAGGGGCGTGTCGGCCTCAGGGGACAGGATACCTGGCTCCTGGGCCACTAACTGTCATTGATTGGTTATAATTGGATTTGGACCGGAGCGTGGGGTAGAATTGCCTCTGTCATCCAGACTCGAACAGGCTCCCAGATCTGATCAGTCTTTATTAGCGAACATTAAAAAAAAAAAAAAAAAGCCAAAAATCACTGAGGGCTAAAGTGAAGGAGCTGAACAGTTTCTTTTTTTTTTTTTTACCAGTTTGTCTCAAAATAGTTCCTCCTGTTTCTCTCAGACACTCGTTCTTCGTCCACGTAAAACTGTCCATCAGCAGCAGTAAAAGACGGTCATATTTTCAACCAGAGAGAGTTTTGTTGAACTCGAACGCTTAGGATGATTGAAGGTTTTATTGCACTATTAAGGTTAAGGACATCGCCTCTTTGAGTCAGAGCAGTCTCAGATGTTGAGCACCGAGGATTGTTTGTTTTTGTTCTGCTTCGTGTGAGACATTAGGCCAGAAGTGACCCGGGAGGTCAGCGAGAACACGGCTCTCTGCTTGCTGGGTCAACATTGTTTGACGTCTGGAAATGTTAGAGCTGTAACTCAAACCAGGCCTGTTAATCAAAGCTAATGCAACTTTGATGCAGCTGTATTTCTCCCTCTATCTCCACTTCATTTAACCTCCATTACCTCGGCCTTGCTTCCTCATTCCATGTCCCTATCCTCCCCTCCTCGACCTCCCCCTCCAGTCTCCCTGTGGTGCTCTGTTCAACTGGCTCCATTACGGGAGCCCCTCCCAATCCCCCCCTCCAGCCCCCATCCCCTCCACACACCAACCTTCAACCCACTCCCCTCAGGCATCCCAAACCTCATTTACACAGATATGTTTAGCCAGCACAGGAAGCAACCCGTGCCCTTAACAAAATTACAGTCCAGCTAGCGAATGAGCCGCGGGGCTGGTCTGCAGGGACCAATCATAGAGGGCCTCGGCTCTACCACTTCCTCCTTTGAAAAGAGAAGAGGGGAATGGTAGTCTCAGAGTGCTGTCTTTTTTTCTTTTTTTCTTTTTTTTTTGGATCCCCCGCCCTTCTGTGAGACAACTTTGGGCCTGACCAGGAGCTCACCTCTCGCTGCATGAACTAATGTAGTCCATTACAGCTTTTATATGGACTTTATGTGCAGCTTTGAATGATGTGAATGATAAGGACTGTAATGATGGTGATGTAAATGCACTGAGTGCTGCGTTTACAGGCTCAGGGTGCACGGCCACGCTCTGATCACTATCTCAGCGGCGCCTCTGTAATTTGGCTCTGAAGTTGGCTCTATTAATGGGACTCTGCTTTTCCTCTCCTCTTTCATATTGTTTAATTCTCCCATCCCTGCATTCCTGTTTGTGTCTGGTGGAACTCCCTTGTTCTTCTGGACGCAGCCTTTAAAGGATCAAACTGTTTATATAGAGGCTGATATGCCCATAACAAATTCATTTTTATATATTTCTGGATTATTTAGGTATGGAAAAAAAAGTCTATTCAAGTACATCTATCTTGAATTAGCGCCACACAGCGTGCTTTAACAACTTTTAGGTAAAACATTCCTCCACGCTTTTTACTGCTGCAGGTCTGGTGCTCTGTGGGGATATCTCAAAGATGACTGTGTCTCGCTGATTCCCGTTTAATATTCCAGTGTTGTCTGTGGTCTTGGAAGGACCATGAGGCCACTTAAATAACCTCCTATTAAATCTGTTTCAGTATGCATCAGAGACTCTGGAGGGTGGCCATGTGAGATATCTCTCTCTCCCTCATTCCAATCACCTCTCCCTCCATGCCCTCTGCTCAGGTAATTAACTTCTCCCTCCATCTCGATCCCCTCCATGCCCAGCCTCTCGCTGCTCCTTATCTGGGTTCCTTTCAGACTGTTAAAACTATCAGCCTTCCTCCCCGTCCCCCCTGTCTAATTCCTCTGGCTGAGGGTGCGGAATAGGTGGAGAATAATCCAGACCTTACCTTTCTCCAACTGCCTTCCCATCCTGTCACTCCCCACATCCGCTCATCACCTCTGTTTTGAGCAACTGAATCACTCTGCCTGTTTTTTCCTTTTTTTTTTTCTTTTTTTTTTTTAAGAAAAGAAACAGGGCTTTTCAAAGATTCATCTGTGTCGACAAGACTTTGAATAGAGATTCAAGAGTGAGGGATTGGATTAATTAGACATGTTATCCTGATCAGTGAAAGGGAGACTTGATCCCTGTTCACTTTATCCTGATTAGGACTGACATGCACACATACACACACATACACACACACACGCCAAGGAGGCAAGGTGAGCAGTGACAAGCTAAATCTTTGACTTTTGAAACTGCTCAGGATTAAAAGGAGATTGTAATTGCTTTTTGCCCTCCTCTGAGTTCATTTGTATTGACAAGTAGTTACACAGCAGAGAGCAGAGAGGCTGCAGAGTCGGGCCGTCACCTGACAAAGACTCAGCCTGGATGAGAGGACGCGATCGTGTGAGGAAGCTTTCATTTCTCCCACAGTTAGACCGCTTAAGAGCTGATTTGTGATCTGATTCAGAGTCTCTATACAAGGTAGTGCGCAGCCAGATGTGAGTGGAGAGCACAAAGAAAGGTATGATCTTTGGCGGGTGATCGAGGACATAATTACCATTGTGTGATAATGGAGAGAGAGCTCTGATTGAATGTAAGAGAAATTGTACTCTCTCCCCTCTCTCGCTCTCTCTTTTTTTTTTTTTTTTTTTTTTTTTTTATCCTTTCACTTCCATCCACTCCAACATCTGCATCAGACAATTTTCTACCTCATTGACTTATCTCTTTCAGTCTGTAGGTCGCGGGGAGAATCAGGAGGTTTGCAATATTAATTTGAATCCGCCGTGTTCTATTTGTAATGCTTAGTGAATGCTAATCGCGCTGGGCCCGGCTTAAACAATATGGAGTTAATGGACCGCGTCAGCTAAGAGGTCCAGACCAAACTTTGTCCTTTTACCTGACAAATGCACCCGTGCGCCCGGGAACTTTGTCGACGAGTCAAATTTTACTCCAAAAAAAGAAAGACATAATAACATAATAACAGATTTATGATATGATAAGATTTTTTTTAATTGGCAGATATTTGAGGAAACTCTCACCTACCAGGTTGTTATCGTCAGAACTTTGCACTCTCCAGATGCTTCATTTTCAGCAATCAGACATTTGGTTTTTTTTTACCTCCAGGCTATAACCATCTACAAATTCATATAATTAGGAGAAGGTGATGCCAATCATGCTTTTTTACTATTATTATTCTTTTTTTTGTTTTAATATTTTGGCTCGTTTCATCAGAAAGGTCTTTGCCTGTCTGCTCCCCCCCCCCCAACCTCCTCAGAGGTTTTTAAAATGGCCACGCTGGGGATCCGAGCAGAGTGCACATGACAACTGCACAGCGAAGCCATTCAACCGCACAGGTGTTTTAGAAGCTCAGCTGGAGCCGGAGTGGCCTCCGCGTCGACGGGAGCTCGCCGCAGACGCTCCCGGAAATTGTTTGGCGAGCACGGGGGGGGAGGGGCCCGGCGCTCGTGCGCGAGCAGCCGCAGTCGGCGTGTTTGTCATGTCACGTCCCAGGTAGCTTCATTTCCACGTGTTTATCACCTTGAGATGCCTGGAAATCTCGATGGATGACACACGCTTGAACAGTGGCTCAGGCGAAACCCAACGTCTGAATCGGGCTCCCAGGCCTTGTCATCTTTTTGTTGAAACAAAAATGCTCAAATCTATATTTCATCTTGTAGATGCTAATTCAAATATTTAGTGTTTTTACCCCTATTTGGTGGCGACAGAGAGAGCAGATAGAACGGACGGCCTCCATCCAGCTTCTCCTAGAAGAATTTTTTTTCCGGCCTTTTCATCGATTATGAAATTGCAGAGGGTTTCGTGCGGTGTTATTCATTCCTAATGGATGTTTGCTAACCTTCCGACAAGTTGTGAACTTTTGCAGTCAAATGCAATAATGACGTCCACCCGGGAGAGCAAATAGAGAGATACGATAACTAGTTAATTATTATATTTGGGGCACAACACCTGCTTATTAGTTTCAATCCAATTTGTGACACAATTACTGTCACTTTGTCTGAAGGTACAAGAGGATGAACAAGGGGCCGCGTCGAGCGAGCGGATGAGCGAATTACTGTCTGGGGTTTTATTATTACGGTGTCAACTGAATCTGACTCCGTTTCCTTTGCTTATTTCAGGGGAAGTTTTTTATCAACTCTATTTCCTGGACAGAAAAGACAGAAAAACGGCGACTTTGAAATTGATTCCAGCCCACAAATATGTTAAAATACAAAAAAAACAAAACAAAAACATAAATTGCATTTTCTCAGGAACACCCGCCATTCACGTCAAATACCATCTTTGGCATCATTCATGTATCTACTGTAATTTAACTGCAAATACAAAGGCGAGGCTGGAGGTGAAACCAGCACTGGTAGAGGTTCAGTGGTAAAACATAAGCGGTTGTACCGAAAACCGAAAATAGACGACTGAAGACATGGCTGAAATATGGCGCGCCTCTTTTTTCAAACATATTCTGAAGGGGCCTGTTTGAGTTAAAAGAAAACTGGCGTTGAGTTACTCTGACGGCCGCTTGCCGGCAGCGGAAACAAGCTACGAATATATTATGACTTGTACCTTAAGAACAACTGAACACCTTCGGTAATTATGGAGCGCCATTGTCACTCGCTCTGTTCCGGCTTCGTCAAATACTCACTTTTCCCTTTGTCTCGATTTTGGCCTCCTTTGACTCCCCGAAGAAATTTCCCGTCCGCTCTCGCTTGCGTCTCTGCGCTGACCAGCTGGTGACTGACGTGGCTGCTGAGAAGATAGACGAGTGGAGGCTTTCCTCCCCGCTTCGGAGCCATTTCTCTCGCGACACATTAAAAGCGCGACGCCCCCCCCGCTCCCTTTCAGCCGCCCCCGAAACACAAAGGTTTGAAAGGCTAAGTCTTCGTCTCCGCGTCGCCTACCGACGCGCGCCGGAAGTTAGCGCAAGCCCGGTGCGCCGCGTCCTCTCCGGTAGCCTCAAAGTCAAAGCGTCGGGCCGCAGCCTGTTCCGAGGGAGGCAGTGCTTTGCTTACAACACTGGCGCCGAGATCTCCGAAGGATTACACAGCCGACTGTCAACGGGAGGTGCAGAGCTCAGGCTTAAGGAACCAGAGGATTAGAGTACAAGGGCTGGGAAGTCTCGTGTCCAACCCGAGATAAGACAGCAACTCGGCGCACCAGCCACAGAGGAGGATGCCTCGGCGCCACGAGACGCGCGCACAGAGGGGGGTCGCCCTCGCCGCTTTTATTTACTCCTCTTGCGGAGCCCTTCGTCGCAGGTTGGGGCGACGGCGGGCGAATAACGCACGGGGCCCCCGCTTTGTAAATATCTGCTCAAAAGCAATTATCAATGCGGTAAAGAGCAGGGAAGGGCCAAGCACCTCTTGTCCTCAATAATTCCTTTCTAGATGTCTTTAAATCATTAATGGTCACAGCTCTGCCCCGCTGATGAATGGCTTCAATTTAGAGGAAATCATGAATTTAATTAATTAAAGTAATTAGAGGTAGGGCTCGTCCATACACGTGGAGACCTTCTGGCCCGAGGATCTCTGAAGGCTTTTGTCTTAATCACAGCAGGGATGTCAAATAAAAGACAAGGGAGCCGGAGGACAGTTGGCGGTATGACAAACGCGAGCGCCGGCGCTCTCCGGCTGCGCCGCGGCAGGGCCAGAGGAGCCGTTTGAGGGCTCATTACAAGCATAGCGAATGTAGTGTCAACTCAAGGCCACAGCTCTTGAATTTACCACTCAAAAAGTCTTACAGCCGGCTGCCATTGTTCCTGTCTAATTCATGAGACCGAGGATGGGTGTCATTTAGTTCAATAAATGCAAAAAAAAAAAGGAAAAGGGAAGAGAAAAAAAAAAAAGAGAGAGAGAGAGATGTTCATTTTAAGAGAAAAAGGGATGTGCTGTCGCGAGAAAGTTGAGTTGGGTGACAGCGAGTGCAGCTTTGGTGTCAGTGTGATTCCACTTTTGCATCGTGGGTTATAAAAATAGATGATTTGCATGTTGAAAGCGCGAAAGCTGGCGACGAAAAACAACAGGCAGCCATTAAATTTCTTTTAAAACGCGGCAATATATTTTCCATTTGGCAATTGCAAATAATTGTGTATTCAAGTCTGAGCAGTAATCCCCGCTTATCTTTAACAGTGGGACGCAGGTGTGAATGCGCATGAATATAATCAACTTAATCAAGGGTGGCAGCCTTGAATACTCATGAAGAAATTGCAAAATTAGGGGACTTGCAATGGAACATTTTCAGCGTGTATTTTTTTTTTTTTTTTTTATATCTATGTAGAAGATTCGCGGTTTCAGATAGGCGTCACAGGTCTGGGGTCCTTGAAGGCAAACTTGCATTGTGTGTGTGTGAGCATGTGTGTGTGTGCGCGTGCTCAGCGCCCGTAAGCGGCTGACGAATACCTGTCTCCGG
>CAAKHG010022592.1:2024-12070 GCA_901007715.1 Dactylopterus volitans
TGTTTAGCGTTTACGATTTATGATGCAGCTAAAATATTTTTTACTCTTTGACAAATTAGATTAAAAAAAAGAGGGATGCTCCATTTTCTCTTGATGTCTCAACCAAACAAAAACAGATCTCCTCTCAGCACTGCTCCGATGAACAATGGCTACAATTATTCCTTTAAACTTTACAATGAATGCACGTTGTCTACCAAGGAAAAAAATCAAAACATTTTTGGAAGAAAACAAACCGACTGCAAACTTGGATTCAGTATACCAACCCCAGGGAACCTTCCGATGAATTTCAAAAAAAATAAGCTACCACATCCACCTCTCACGTGATGTACACTGAACTTGACCTTTAACCCTTTGGATATTGAAAGTCATCACATTGTCAATATTCTATTACATTGGACATGTGTGTACGATTTTATCATCATGGGTGTTTAAACCTGAGTTATCGCCAAAAGCTTCTTTTGTGTCCAATTGACCTTCGATCTTCGTTAACATGATTGTAATCAGTTCCTTCTTGTTGAACCTTTTGCCCCAGTTTGAAAATTAAAAAAAAAAAAAAAATCCCTCAAGCACTCCTGAGATGTCGCATCCACGAGAATGGGAGGGTTTGTAAAGACACCGCCGCTGCTGTCACCGTCACCACGGCAATAAAACGCCACTCTTAATGCCACAGATCAAGATGTAGTGAAATATCATCCGGCTGGAGAGTGACAGCGAGATGTAAATATAAACGCCTACCTTCATAGTGCTGTTAACTGTATTCTGTCTTGGGGGTGTTCACTGCAGCTAGACAGTTGCTTTTCAGGCTGGCAGGGCTTAACTCCCTCTGACTGCTGGAAATAAAAGCTGCCAAACCAGACACAACCCACCATTCTCATTCTCATTTGGATCCTTTTTTTTTTCTCTACCACACCCCAACCCCCGCCATCTCATTATTCTCCGACCAGCTCTTCCTTCTTGGGACTACTGAATCACAGGAACTAGTCAGTTCCCCCACATCAATGAGGAAAATCTGGGGAGGGCTGGTTGAAACAAATTCTATCTCCTCCCACGATGAAAAGCTCTGTCCTTTGAGCAAGGCTCTCTGGGGTTTAAAAGAGGAATTTAACTCTGTCTTCAAAAAAAAAAACCAATCCTTAATAATGCAACAGCAACACAGCTTTGTTGGTATCTCTGTGTACACCCTGAATTAGTCAAGCATCTGTCAGACGTGACACACACATAAACACACACACTGTCAATACTTCAAACAAACAGCGTATTTCTGTGAGGAATTCTTCATCTTAAGCCTTGTGCCATTCAGGGTTTGAAACTACATTTAGACAGTTGGTATACTGAATGTGTTCACTGTTTGAAATTAAATTGTATTCTGGCATCATAGACATATTCAGCTGCTGATGCCTCAAGTGGTTTTAAGTGTTTTAGCTGAGTGCACAAACATGCAAGGACGTGACCATGTTTTGTACAGTGTGCATCTATGAAATCCAAGAGCACATAACTAGCAGTGGTTAAATGGTTATAGTTTGTGTGTGTGTTTGTGTGCGTGTGCGTGTGTGTGTTCGTGTGTGTGGTAGAGTGAGCGTTATCAGTGATGTTGTGTCTCACGGACAGGGCAGGCTGCTGTGATGGGGACTAAGAGGCAAGCATCCACTTGGTGCTCCTTCCTCTCCTCTAGATAACAACAAAGCCAAAACACACAACTCCGAAGATGCCGGAGCGTCACCTTAAAAAGCTGTTTTCTAAAATTTTCTGCTTTAAACAAGTGCTCAGTGTCTGTAAAGTCATGCTGCTTACCACACATTGATAAAAACAGGCAAAAGCTGAAGGCTGAGACAATGCAGACTAACTTTTTCTCTCAAGACCTTGAGACCAGCCAACTTTGCAAACTCAGACTCCCTACAGAGCCAATCCATGTTTTCACCTCTGCTCCTCTGCTGGAAGAGAAGCATTGAACGCTTTAGCTCCTGCTGGACCCTCAAGCATATGTGACCTGCAATAAACCAAGCGAAATCTCTGGCTCAGCACAGCACACTGAAATATTCTCAATTCACTGTTGTGGTCCACCGTTGGCTGCAAGATGAGCCTCATATAAACAACCAGCAATGTGTGTAAGTATCAATCTGCGATTACAGTTTCCTCACATGTGCATTTGATTTGTTCTTGTTCTGTTCTCTTTGGATGTGAATGTACTGGTATTTATTACAATTGTGCTGTTCTAGATTATGGTAAAGAGCAACATGTAAGACATGTTTATGTCAAACAATTCGTCTTGAGAAAAAAACGAAACAGAAACAAAAAAAATGTCTTCCAATTGACATCTGTCTGCAGCTTTGCTCAATTAGCCAAAAAGTTTAAGTCTTGCTTTGTTGGGTTTTCTTGTGGTTCTGTGCCACTTTATACCATCTTCTGCTTGGCCATCCTCTCACATCACTGATTAGCAGGAGAGCAGCCGTTACCTTCTCATGATAGGGCAGGAAAAAAAATCACTGAGGTCTATCCAACAAGAAATCCTTTAATGGCGTATCCCAGTGAGCCAATAAGCTCGCAATTGTAACACAGTACTCCCATTTGCAAGAATGCACTTGCAGACACATGGATCTGTAATGAGTCCATCAGCAGCTTCCACGAAAAACACCTCTAAATTTTCTATGTCTGTATAACTGTATACACAGTATATTTTTGAAGAAATCATTGAACTATTCGCGTTGATGGTTAAGTAAACATCATAAAGGGCTCAGCTCATGTCCTCTCACCTTAAGCTGCCGTCATTGGGGCCACCCGTCTGCGTGAACTGCTGATTAGAATAAAGGAAAGGCAAACATTCCCCGCTGACGTCGTTCTGTAATTTTGCTCAAAGACATGAGGTACATTTTGTGCAATATGCGTGCTGTTCACTGCAAATGCCACATGTCGACAGGCATATTTTACTTTGTTGTTGGGCCAAAATAAAATAAAAAAGCATGCAAGAAAATTTTTCAAAAATTGTAATGATTCCTTTTAAAGCACACTTGTGATAGCCGACAGCCACATTACACAATGAGCCGATTCAAGCTTAAAATAAAATATTGTTAAATTGGAACAGGCATTGGAACAGTCAAGACGTTCTTCCAAATAGGGAACATCAGGACTGATAAGAGTGAAAAGGCTGTTTGGTGAGAGCTTTAATCAGAAGCCACAGCATCATGGTTGTGTGAGTGTGCGTGTGTGTGTGCGTCATCTGTGTGAGGCTCGTTGAACTGCTCAGGCTGGTTGACATCAGAGTGGCTGGACTGGACACTCGAGATTCATCAGAGTCCTCAAAAACACTTTCGGTTTTAAGCAATTTAAAGACATTGTGTGAAAAGATCAAGCAGCAAATGTTGAAAAACTTAAAAGTTAGAATATCTTTAAGAAATGTACTTAAGTACAGTGACAGTTTGTCATATGAGGGCAATTAGAAGGAAAAAAAAAACAGGAAATGTGTCGACTCTGTCAACGAGATGGAGAATGTGATATTAAACAGCAGCTACCTGGGCGGCACCACCCAAGTTTACAGAGTCAATATCTGAGTAGACTTAAGCAGGGTGCAGCAACTCGTCCAGGCTCCACAATGGTGCGGCGAGCAAAAGCAGCTGGAAAGATAGCCGCTCATCACGGAGTGCCACTTTGACCCCCTCAGCAACCACACACTCACACACACACGCACACACACACACACACACACACACACACACATTCAAAATCGGCGTGTTGCTGTGGGCATTTCTCCTTCAGTCACAGAAACCGGTGCCATTAAAATGTGATATAGCCGATCCAGTATGATTTCATATACAAGTTTTTATGGGGTATTCATGTTTACTGTGAACGGACTTCCCTGTTCTCTCTCCTAACAGCGTTGTCCTCAGCACTAATCGCTGCCCCACACTAAAGAATCCGGCTCCGCAGCTAAAAAAAAAAAAAAAATGGACCCTCACTTTAAACCTTTAAACAGAAATCTGCATTTAATTTATTTAGTGACAAGAAAAAGCCTTTTACAGCTTGCTTTTTATTGGTTCTTTTTCGCTTAAAACGTGGGGGTTGGGTGTGTGTGTGAGTGAGTGAGTGAGTGTGTGAGAGCGAGTGTGTGTATGCGCGTGTGTGTCTGCGTGCACGCACGCGCGCGCGCGCGACAGAGAGAGAAAGAGAGAGAGAGAGAGAGAGAGAGAAAACACACACGCACGTCAGCCTCCTCTGACCCGCGTGCCGAGCTACCCAATACGGTGGGGGGCGCGCGGATAATTAATGCGGTTTGACTGATTGCTCTTGAAACAGACCGGTCCTGCGCGCGGATTGTCCTCGAGCACTGAAGCGTCCCGCACTGACACTTTCCACCTTCCTCCCTTCGCTTCCCTCAACCTTCGCGGCTTCCCTTTTTTTTTTTCTCCCCCGGCTCCTTCCCTCGCGCCAGCCCGGCGCGCCGAGCCTCCCGTCCCGGTCGCGTCCGCGTCCGCGCCCGCTCGGCCCCGCTCGGCCGGCGCAGCCTCGCCGCCGCTCGGCCCCGCGCTCTTGAGGCGCGGTCGTCCGCGCGCGAGTGTGCGTGCGCCACAACTGAGTGGCCATCGATGAATAAATTGCGAAAACCTCATTTGTGCAATTATATCGGCTTTCTGTGCCCAACACAGCATCGCATTCACACGTTCCATTCCATAGCCCGGAGCAGGGGAAACACATTAAGAGTTAGGCTATGTGAAGAAAAAAAAAAAAGGTGAGTGAAACATTTTCCGTGCAGCAGACGGCTGAATTAGGTTCAAAGTGGGTGCTACTGCGAGCCCGGTATCAAACGAGGAAACTTTAAAAAAAAAAAAACGGGAACACATTGGACTCAAAAGGAAGAACTCATCGCCAACGGGAAACACATTGGCGAGTCTGGATTTAAATGAAGTCCAAATGGAGCGCTGTCTCGACCGGAGGCCCTCGCGGTGTGACCGTGCCATTCTCACCAGATCTTTCCGGTCGCCTTTCAATGCTGCGAGTTCCCGAGCAGGTCTCGAACGCGCCGCTCATCCGGAGGTGCTGCGAGCGCCTCACGAGACGACGGAGCCGCGTAAAAGCCACGTAGCGCCGCCAAGCTCCTGACTGTGAAAAAAAAAAAAAAAACCACATGGGCGCGTAACAACCTACACCGTTTTGGTGGCCCGCGAATTGTTACATATCAACTGCAGCCAACAATTCAATCTATTAGGGCTTAAAAGGGGGGAAAAAATAAAGACATGATGAAGTCAGAAGTTGACTTGACACAAAAACAACATGACCTTTCCTTCGCCGTGCGCGCAGGACAGATGCTGCGCTTTCTGATCGCCCTGACAGATGGGCCGGAGAGGAGCTCCTGTCTCACACACATGAAATGCGAAGTGGCTGGAATGACAAATTAAAAAACAAAAAACAAAAAAAAACGTGAAAACTCCTCGTTGGGAGACTTACGTCGTGCGCGTGGACGGCGCGACAGCGTTGCCTCACGCGTGGATGCCTAAATGCCGTCGGACCCCCGTGAGATCGAGAGGATGATGGTGCGGCACAGGAAGAGGACGGTGACGGAGGGAATTGCCTGGGCACCAAATTAGTGCCTGTCACACAGCCATATATCCGGCTGTAACCACCACCAGGCCTGTATGGATGAGATGAAAGCACCAGCATCTATTTATGGGCCATCAAAACATGCAGGTATAGAGGCTGTAATTATCTTTACAGTTTGAACATAAACAGCCATGGCGGGCTGTCCTGCTCGCAGTTGCACTGTAAACCTGCGTGTTTTATAAAAAAAAAAAAAGAAAAGAAAAAAAAAAGAATCGTAACAGTGAACACAGAGTTAAATGTTGATATCGTACACATAATTAGATTAAATATCTCCTGTGTCTGAAGTGTGACGGTCTGGCTCAGCCAGGTGTCTGTTTGTCTAACAGTTTTCTGTTGGCTGTGCTTGTCCTTTGGCAAAATGTGCGCACACGCGCGCGCACACAGACACACACACACACATAAACACGTTGTTTGGAGTGTAGCCCTATCATAAAACATGTGCTGTTGAATTGTAAAACGTCTCGGGGAAACTCAACATGTTAAAAGCGTCGGCTTGGCGCTTCAGTTTGGGCCACGAGGGGGGTCAGCAGGTCACGTGACCTCCTGCAATTCATCACTCAAATTCTGAGGATTTTTTAAGTAGTTGATTCTTTCAACCAAAACAAAGGCTCGTTTGAAATATCTCAGCATGATTCATAACTTCAGAAGTGACCTAATGTGCCTCACCGACGCGCCAGGTGAAAAAAATAGGATTTCGGGCAACTTTCGACGCTGTTGGAAACAATCTCATTATTATCTTGTCAGTGCAGACTGTTGGTTAACCAACTTGGTCATATCATATGATGATTACGGATGAACCACAATTTGATCAAATCTGGATTATGGGGAGACGCATCCAGACTGGATTTATGACCGACGCTCGACGGTAAATGCGCTCTCTCATCTTTTCCAGCATTTTAGCCAGAAACAACTGGAAACGTTTGACTGCGATGCCTCCAATGTCCACGCTCTACTGACTGACACAATTGTATGATGAGATTATTGTATAATTATAATTATTATTGTAATCATCGTCATAATTATTATTAAAACTCCGTGTGTTACACACAAGGTTTTCGGTGAAGCATGTGCCACGCAACGCAGTTAACAAAAAACGCTAGCAACAACAATAACTCAGAAATGCCACAGTGGTCTGCGAGTAAATAAATAACCAACAAATAAAGAAAGTGTGTTAAAAAAAAAAAAGACCGGGGTTGAAATAGGATTGTTTTTTTTTTTTGTTTTTTGTTTTTTTAAAAGACTTAAAACCAAGAGGATCAGTCAACCACTGCGAACTCTCTGACTTTATTGACGCTTTGAAAAAGAGGAATCACTGAAATATCTGAAATATGACTTGAAATAGACGTGTGTCATCTCGCGTGGATATGTCCGATGGTGTCTGCCAGACGCTCGTGTGTGTGCGCGTGTGTGTGTGTGTGTGTGTGTGTGTGGTCTCTCACATTTAGAAGATCGGTTAGGATTTGTAAAATCTGGCAACGCTTTGCACGGGCGAGCGCCTCGACACCGGTGCGCAACAACCGAGCTTTGTCAAAAGCGCGGTGAGAACACATTTGCAGTGATCTTCAGAGAGCCTCCAGAGCTGATCGGCGCCTCTTCGGAATGAACAAACCGCCACGCCGAGCGAGAGCGGCGTGTTCCTCCTCCACGTTTAAAGCGACAGTGGCGCTGTCGCCGGCAGACGGAGGAGTGGCTCCCTCGACGCGGTCCGCCCGCTTCTGGGAGCAAACAACCCATCGTTAACATAAAATTTAAAGAAACCTGTGGCTGAGTCATTCATAAACAGCTGCGCACGCGAAGACGGGCCAATAACATTGCACGTATTTGTTTTTATTTTTTTTTTTCTTCGCAAGGCCGAATGCGATAAAATCCATAATGCAAGAATTTTAAGACTTTTAGCCGGCCATAAAGGCACTCGCAAGCTGTGATGTCTGCCAAAGGGCATTCCACTAAGGCTTAACCTTTTTCACTTGCTAAAAATGGCAATTTCATAATTTGTCTTTTTTTTTTTTTAACATATTCGAAATGAAGCGGAAGCGCGCATTAGCATTTGGAGACAAAATTAGCGTTTTTTTATGTCCCATTTTGCAAATGAGGCTCTGTTTACTTCTTTTATGCCTTGGCACTGATCGTCAGAGCCTCCGTAAGTGCTGGCGGGATCAGCGTTGCTCCGCCGGCTCGTCCCTCGAGCGCCGCGGGGATGGTGATGACCACCACGATGGCGGCGGGAAGTGAGCTTGAACAGTCTGACGCCCAAAATCCTCCGCAAGGCGCTTTCAGTTCGGGCCTCTGCCACATTAAGATCATTTTCATTCTCTTGGAAAACCCTTCGGCGACCTCCTGAACAGCGCCGTTGAATAATCCGCAACTAAATCTGTGCGGAAGTCAACTAATCGCCCGTTTTTAGCACTTAAACTGTCGGACATTTTGTTTTTTGGATATGCTGGAATAAGTGGAGGTTTCAGCCCGGCCTCCATCACACATTATATGCAGCCGATGCTGCTGGAGGCGGCCCCTCGCTTATCAATCAAAAGGGAGAGTACCGCCGGCGCCGCCCTGATGATGAATGTGGACGACGCTGAAAACACACTGTTGTGAAAGTGTAGCAGAAAAATAAAAAAATAAAAAATGAAAAAAATAATGTGCCGTCAGAACGCGGCTGGACACTCAACGCTGCACTTCAGGAGGCAAAGAAAAGCAAAGAAAAAAGCAAAGAAAAAAAAACATCCACACACTTACCCTATTTATAGTGAGGTGTTAGTTCAGCTCTTTGATATACTGTGCAGTAAATTTCAAAATAAAAGCTCCAAGACGTCTCAGAAAACCCCTGTCAAAGAGTTTTTGTTTTTTTTTTCCTCGATCACTGTCGCTGTCATTTATTTTCAAAGACGCAAATAAATGACAGCGGTCTTAACAGACCAGTAGAAAATTATAGCGTGGCATAACCTTTTTTTCTGTCATTGCATCACCCTAGAAAATATAATTACCGTATAATAATCTTGCCACCTCGCCTCGGCGGGCTTCCTGCGCTGCTCGCTCGCCGTCTGCTAGTTCCGTAACACAGACCCGCAAATGCGAGGTATTAATTATTGCCAGCGCGGCCCCACTGGCTTATCGGCTGAACTTGTTCGGCGGTTGTGTTACGCCGCCGTATTAACGTTACGCCACAACTTACCAACTAGTGGTCGATAGCTAAATATGTTTTCCCAAAGACATTGATTACACTTTTGTTTTTAAACTGCATTCCCCCTCCCCAGCAACGCCGTAACCCGATGATCATTTTACCATACCGCTTCATATAAAGACAGTAGAACGTCGTCCTTTCAAGTGCAAAATTAAAAAAAAGCGGGCCCTTCTATTTTATACGGCTTGATTTCTCTCGAGTGTGGAGAAGCGACTGTGCCTGATGGCCTGACGTCCCTAATCAGCGGCTCGGTGGATGGATCAGCGGCGTCTCCGTGCGCTCAAAAGTCCTCAGATATGGAGGCCATTTGGTGCCGCTAATGAAAGCGTTGATCATTGTCAGCTTAATGACGCTCGCTAAGTGGACTGCACACCCGCCCGAAGTGACAGTGTTTTCTTCGGAGGAGTGGGGGCGCGTTCAAAAGATGTTATTTAAAAGAGGAAAAAAGCCAGGGACTCGCGCGCCGTCTTTGCACCTTTAACAAGCGAGGCATCAATTAAAAACAAAAAAACACGGCTGACGCAGGTCCGCCGAGTCGAGAGCGGCGAGTGCGACTCTAATTAGCGCAGCGTATTAATCTCGCCCTCATTAGGAAGATCAATTGACACGGACCTCATCGGGACCCAATGAAAAGTCCACCAACTGCGTCGCTTTGTCAAGATCTCCCCATTTACAGAGCCAAGAGTGGCCCTTTTGTTTCGCGCGGCTTGAAAAGCCCCGCGTATCATTTCCACAACATGGAACACACACACCAATCAGTCATAACATCGAAACCGCTGCACGTGCACCATAGAATATAACGCAACGGGTTTATGCTGAATTTTAGCTGAATCTGTTTGAGAGAAAGTGTTTGCATATGTTAATGACGGGTGTCGTGAAACGCCATATCTTCATGATTGTTGTTGGGACTGATGCGCTTGAACTGTGCTGCAGGGGGTCCCCTAATATTTTGGCGATCTCGCTCATGTGCAGAAGGGTGGCAAAATATTAGGGACGCCTGTCAGTGTGACCTAGCGCAGTTCAACAGCACCACAAATTACAGGCCCGATAACAATCAGTGGGTGTTGTCCAATCACACACCAGCAGGAGAAGAGAGGTTGAAGAACAGACACGCCTCCACCGGCTGGAGCCACACCCCCGAGCCAGGGGGAGGGGGAGGGCGGCGCACGGCAACGCCAAACGCAGCAATCTGAAGGGGGTCGCACCTCGGAAGACTTCATCTGCACCGCCCGCGAGCCGGGAAACCCAGACGGACCAGCCCTCCTCGCTGAGACGG
>CAAKHG010022596.1:0-13089 GCA_901007715.1 Dactylopterus volitans
AACACTTGGCGACGGCGGCAAGGAGAAACTCCCCTTTAACAGGCAGAAACCTTGAACAGAGCCTGGCTCGGGGTGGGCGGCCATCTGCTTTGACCGGTTGGGCTGACAGAGAGAAAGACAGAGAGAGAGAGAGACAGAGATAGAGAGAGAGAGAGAGAGAGAGAGAGAAAGAGAAAGAGAGAGAGAAAGAGAGAGAGGGAGAAGCAGTAGGATGGAGAGAGGGAGAGGCAGAGTAAGAGGGAGGGAGAGAGAGAGAAAGGAGGGTTGTGGGATGGGGAAGGGAAATGCACTGTAACTTCATCAACAGTAATATAATAATGATGGAGTGGTGGGGGTCCGCGATGGCCATAAAAGTCTCCGTCTCTGCAAGACAAGAAAACAACTCCAGGGAAGAAGTTAAGTTAGTAACATGCAGGAATGGACGAGGAAGAGGATGGGAAGGGGAAGAGAGAGGAAGAGAGAGGCCCAGTGCATCATGGTCCCCTGGCGGCCTAGACCTATAGCAGCATGACTAGGGGCTGGTCCAAGGCGAGCCTGAGCCAGCCCCAACTATGAGCTCTGTCAAAAAGGAAAGTTTTAAGCCTGCTCTTAAATGTAGAGAGGGTGTCTGCCCCCCTGAGCAACGCTGGGAGATGGTTCCACAGGAGAGGAGCCTGATAACTGAAGGTTCTGCCTCCAAATCTACTTTTACAGATTCTGGGAACCACAAGTAAGCCTGCATTCTGGGAGCGCAGCGTTCTAGTTGGGTAATATGGTTCAATTAGCTCCTTCAGATATGACGGTGCCAGACTATTGAGGGTTTTATAAGTAAGGAGGAGGATTTTGAATTCTATTGTAGATTTTATTGGCAGCCAGTGCAGAGAAGCCAGTACTGGAGAAATGTGATCTCTTCTCCTGGTTCTTGTAAGAACACGTGCAGAAGCATGCCGTCTAGTAGTCGTAAGGTTACTGGGTCAATCTCCAGCTTTGGCAGAGGACATGCTCAAGTGTCCTTGGCCAAGACACTGCTCCTGTAAATGTGTGAACGAGGCCACCGAAGTGCAAAGCGCCTTGAGTACCCATTAAGTAGAAAAGTGCTATATAAATGGAAGCCATTGCCATCGCTTGGTGTTTACACACGTGAAAGGAAACGTGAAAATATGATATATTCCAAGGCCGGAGTGAATTTCTGACATTTAGTTTGCGTCAACTCAGCGCTCGATGACAAATCAATGGAGGAGATTTTGGCTTCATCTATCTTTCAAGTCAGAGAAAGAGGCCGATTTCCACAGGCTCATACAGGAGCTGAGGTTGCACCATGGAAGGTTCTGGAGCTGCGTTAGGACGTCGGTTGGGACATAGGCTGAAGTTTATTCTAGGGCTGCTGACTTTCACCATGGATGAGGACAGGCTCCTTTTACAAGCTGAAAACACAAAAGAACTGAAACTGTATGACGCATGCGGGACAATGTAGAAACATTAATGAACAGACAATAAAGAGATCATGCGACTACATATCCAATGTAAAAAAATGAGGGAAAATGGCTAAATCAGCAGGTCAGGCATAGGTCAGGTCTCTTAATTCTATGTTTCGTTTGCTCTTTTCCAGATACATCTCTGATGATGAGGCTTTAACGTGTCTCGAGAAGCACTCATTTCATAACCTGTCCAGCGTCACTCACATGTATGTAAGCCTTGCGTATTGCTGCTTGATTGTGATTAAAATAGAACCTCCCGCGACGTCACGGTGAATACACGCGGGGCATTTTCTAAATGGAGGAACCTTTGCATTGTTCTAAAAGAGCAGTCCTTTTTGTCCTTGCGTGCTGGTTAGACGTCATTGTGATATCACAAAACACCCACACGGGCATGTCATCCTGAATCTGACAACATTCTAGACGAATGTCTAACAGGATGAAACGATTAAGTGACGACATTTTTCTACTCTTAATGCATTTAATTCAGTTCATTGTAAGTCCTCTACATATATTATCAACAGATTTCGATGTAAATCATAGTAACACGTGCTTTTAAGGACCCTTTTGCTCCTACTTTCTGAACAGAAAAGGATCCGTGAGTCAGGTAAATGTGTGCTGACGGTTCAAGATGTGGCCAGATGCATGAAACAGTGCGGCAATGGCAACCACCAGGTTTGAAGAGTGCAAAACAATAGTGGCGCACGCACCTGCTGTCAGCATGAGCTCTGAATAAAAAACACACAACCTCCCGAACCCCAGTATGTCTGTTTCAAACGCAGCTCAGATCAGGGTGCCCTCCATCTTTAACCACAGGCTCGCGCACGCTTCCGGAAGCGCGGGCGCAAACATAAAGGAGCCCTTCACAGTTATTAGCTCGTTGGGAACCTCCACAGAAGGCAGCTCACCATGAGCTGTGTGGGCTGGTATCTGCAGGTGTTCACCAACAGCTGCTGCTAGCGTTCTCATCTCTAAACACCATCTTGTCCTCTGTTTTAAAGTGATAAAAATGAAATTAAATAGATAATATTATGAACACCATATGGCATTTATGATTTTTTAAACATATGCAAGACTGGTCTGAGAATTATATGCATGGACCAAAATACCTTGCCTTATCAATTCCGAGCATTTCTGACAAACAATATTTAAAAAAAAAAGTAAGCATGATTTAAAAAAAAAAAAAAGGCCAAAATTGCAGCCCAGTATTTTTTTCAAAATTGATCTTATTTTGAAGGTGCACAACATTTCATGCATCTTTTCTTTATTTTTCCCGTATTCAACACCTATCGAGTCAAATGAGTTTTGCGTGTTTTTGTGTCCGTGTTTGTCAAACAGACAACTAACTGCCATCAGAACGCTGTCGTATATTGACCCAGAGGCATTTAAGGAGCTGCCTAATTTGAAGTATCTGTAAGTAATGTTTTATTTGCTTGTTCATCATGTAAGTATGTCTCTTTATGTCATATGTAAGAAGAGAACAATTCAAATTAAAGTTGACATTGGTGATGCGGTGTTTTACCCTGACCTTTTTTTTTTTGTGACTACAGTGGGATCACAAACACAGGCCTCGCCTCCTTTCCTGCTCTACAACATATTCAGTCCCTCCAAGAGGATTTTATTTTGTATCTATCATATCAAATATTAAATGGATTGGCTTCTGTTATCTTGTTCACCTACTTATACATAACCCTTTTGAACAGGGAGATAGTGGAGAATGTCTTCATAAAAGTCATACCTGCTAATTCCTTCACGGGGATATCTAACAATTCTCTGACCATGTACGTAAGAATTTTTTGTGTGTGTGTGTCTGTTTTTCCCGGATTATATAATGAATATCTGACATATTTAGTGGATGTACAGCTTTACATCAGCGTTGCATAATGTCTAGTTATGTGATCACAATCGACATGAACGTTTTAAACAGTAATAATTGTGTAAAATATTGTTCAATCAGCCGAGTAAAACAAAGAAAATTTGACAGCGTGTCATCATAGCAGAATTAGCAACTGGCAAACAAATAAGGCTTAAAGCATGGAAATGATGTGTGGGAAAGTTCAAATGTTTCATCAAAAATTTAGACATTTCTGTGGATGGCTGCTCAGATTAGCTAAATCGGTGCATCTCCAGTGCAGATTTACCATTGGTTGTTATCTGGTTGCAATCTGATTCAATTCAGCGGCCTGTGATTGATATATCAATCACACACGCCATCAAACACATTTATATCAACAAAAAAGAACCTAAACATGACCAGGCAATTTTGTTTAAAATGGATTTGAAACGAATTTGAAACATTTTCTTTAGAAAAAGGCAACCAAGAACCCAAATCAGATCAGTATTTTCACTTTGCATTAATGATATTTGATTGTGAGTGTTTTTATTCATGTATCGATCTAAATTTATCAGTACACATCTTGTTTTTCTGATGTCATTTGTGTGTGTGGTTTTTTTTTCCAGAATATTCTTTTGTATGCTTTAAACTCACTCTGTTATCTAAAATTGTTTTGTGCCTCTAAAAGACCCAACACCAAGCCTAGCTCACAACATTGTTTTACTTCCTTCTCAGCATCCTGAGTAGCAACGGCGTGAGAGAGATCCAGCGCTACGCCTTCAATGGGAGCAGACTGGAGGAAGTGTACGCAAGTCTGGACTTTTGCGGTTTAATGACAACTAAAGATTGGAATCATAACGCCCGTTTTAATCATGTTTAACCTCTGTGGTGATTTTTTTTATTTGGTCTCTTTACTAATTCGTGATCAATGTGTGCCAGTTAGCTTTAACAACCTGACTGAGCTAAAAAAAACACGTAGGCAGACTGACGGAGCTGTCTATTTTATTTTCTATATGAACGCTTGTAGGTGCTTTACTTTGGCGCCCATCTATTCTTCACTCTCCAGGTATCTTCACAGGAACGTGCATTTGGAGAAAATCGATGAGCTGGCGTTCCATGGAGTCATTCACGGCCCGACTCACTTGTGAGCGACTGAAATCAATAAGTATCAGAGGAAAGGTTGATGCGTGTTTTGCCTCATCAAATAACAGCTGCATATCTGTATTTGGCGGCATGCGCTATTTTAGACGGAGGGGAAGCGTTTGCTTTTTGCACAAACCAGGTTTTCCATGTCCCTCCAGGGATCTCTCAGAGACCAAGGTTAGCTCTTTACCTTCAGTGGGTATGGAAACCATTGAAAAGCTCCAGGCTAAAAACACTTGGGCCCTGAAAGTGCTGCCCCCCTTTAAAGCCTTTCTTCATTTAAAGACTGCTGAACTGACATTCCAAAGCCACTGCTGCGGCCTCAGGATGCTGAAAAGACAGAGAAGGTTAGTAAGACAGTGGAGAGTGTTGGGGAAATATTTTCCCACTGTTTGGGTCCTCCAGCGTTTGTCCTTCACATGCCTGCAGTACAATAGACAAAAGCCTGGCCAGGCTGGAATGATTTACATGGAATACGTTCAGAGTTCACTTTCAGCAGTGTGTTTTGTAGTTCAACGCTTGCCTGTTGACAAAAAAAAAAAAAAAATCTACAATTCTCTTTCAAGCTTTGGCCTCTTTTTCTACGATGGGATTTTTGGCCAGTATAGACCAGTTTTCACTGATTTTGAGTTCTAAAATAAAAACTATTGTTAAGACTTTTTTTTTTTACTTTAAATTTTCATTAGAATTCTGGTGAATCAAAGAAATTGCCTTATATCACCTGTCCCCTGTGGCAAACGATCACAAATATTTGTGGTGTCAAGTGCTTGGTATTAAATTCGCCACCTTTTTACGATTATAATTAAACATAGTAGAAAGTGCTTTGGTTTATGCTCTCATTAATAATCTGTGTTCCAGGCATTTCGAGGCAGTTATCTGCAACTTGAGCAGGACACTTTGGGAGACGCAGCGCGAGTCGCCTGCGAGCATCTCCCAGACGATTCACGGCAACAACGTCCGTCAGCATCCGGGGTCGAGCTCTGGCCTCCCAGAGGCCGGGATCGCCGATCACAATCACCCCTACGACATGTGCCCAAACCCGCAGTCGGAATATGACGGATTGTTTTACGTGGAGTTGCCCACCGAGCTTCCCGCCGAAGATTTTGATTTTACGCTGTGCAACGAGGTGCACGGAGACGGCCTGCACCTCTCCTGCAGCCCCCTCCCCGACGCCTTCAACCCCTGCGAGGACGTGATGAGTCAAAGCGTCCTTCGCGTCTTGGTGTGGCTGGTCAGTCTGTTGGCCATTTCCGCCAACCTCCTGGTGATGCTCATCCTGCTGACCAGCCGACGGAAACTGTCCGTCACCCGTTTCCTCATGGGTCACCTGGTGTTTGCCGACCTCTGCATGGGGACGTACCTGCTGCTCATCGCATCCGTCGACATCCACACGCGCTCGCATTATTACCACTATGCCATCGCCTGGCAAACGGGGCCCGGCTGCAACCTCGCGGGGACGTTGTCGGTGTTTGCCAGCGAGCTCTCCGTGTACACGCTGACGCTGATAAGCCTCCAGCGCTGGCATGCCATCTTCTACGCCATGAGGCCGGACAGGAAGCTGAGGCTGCGCCATGCAGCGGTGCTGATGCTCTTCGGCTGGCTGCTGTGTGCAATCCTCGCGCTGCTGCCGGTGATCGGCGTGAGTAGTTACCAGAAAGTGAGCATCTGCTTGCCCATGGACACTGAGACAACTTCTGCCTGGGCGTACGTGGTCTCTGTCCTGATGGTTAATGTCGTTGCTTTCATCGTGGTGTGCCTGTGCTACCTCCACATCTACTGTATGGTGCACAATCCCCAGCACCAGTCCAGCAGATATGATACCAGCATGGCCAAGCGCATGGCTGTTCTCATATTCACCAACTTCCTGTGTCTGGCTCCCATTTGCTTTTACGGCTTGTCGGCGGCGCTCCACCAGCCACTGATCACTATCACAGGTTCCAAGGTGCGTGACCGCCTCCTTAACCATAATCCAGATTTTGTTTTTTCGTTTTTGGCGTATTAAAAACAAAGGCTGATGAGTGTTTTTCTTCACAGGTGCTGCTGGTGCTTTTCTATCCTCTCAACTCGTGCACACACCCGTTTTTTTACGCCATCCTCACAAAGGCATTTCACAGAGACATCCTGATGCTGCTGAGCCGCATGGGGATGTGCCAGCGGCAAGCACACCTGTACAGAAGCCAGATTGTCAGCATTACTCCCTAAACGTGCAGAGAGGCAGCATCTACCACATGGTCTGGCAGGGGAAATTCAATACATGAATCACTAGGTTAAAAGACCCTCGTAAAAAATATATATATATATTTTTGAAATTTAATTGATACTTTTTTCTTGTTGTTGTAGTGATAATTTCCCCGGTGTAGTGTTGAGATTCACAGAAACTAACCGCGGTGTTCTTGTACACATCTGATACAGATCCAAACATCTGCAGCTGGGGCACCAGTGGCCTCGGGGCAAAACGGGAGCGGGAGAATTAGTCATCCTATCGATTTGTTCTGGAAGCGGTTTCTGTAATTTTGTCATAACGATGATGTACAATATGTTTACGTTTTAATGTGTCTGATAAATTTGGCTTTGATTGCTCCTTTTACATTATAAAAAGTGAACGTCATGATCGCCAGCATCAGAAGACGACACCCCCCTTCCCCCTCAGGCACTCCCAGTCCCTACAGGGGTACCACACTTCCAAGCCCTCCAAGCCACAACTTCCCCCCACAATGAGTTATGGGAACCGGCAGTTTCCGTTTCTGCATCAGCCAGTCCTCCAGTAACCTGCGGTCCGCAGCATTCAGCTTGACACCAAACGGCACCGCATCCCAAATGGTGTAAGAGCTGCGCACCCAAGTGTGTGGTAGCGGGTTGCTTTTTCTGCCAGCTGTCGGTGTCTTAAGAAGTCAATCCAGTCAGTTGCATCAGCTCTTTGAAGGTGTGCAGCAGTCAAAAAAAAAGAAAAAAAAGAAAAAGGGAGCCGAGGATTTCGTCAGCCAGAGGAACTTGTCACCATCAACATTTGGTCATTTTGAGGGGCGACAAGCGAAGAACCCACACTCACAGCACACGAGTCCCTTTTGGAGTTTGGTGTGCGGCATATGAAACGCCGCGTTCCCCACCCGTCTTCTCACAGCCTGAGCAGAGCGTTTCTTGGCACCTCCAAGTTCTTCTCACTGCTATTTGAGCTTTTCCACTTCTAAAAATGTATTGTGCATGAAGATTGCACTCGTGGTTTTGTTGGTTGATAGTGTGATGGACGCTTTTTTTTCCCATAGTCCAGTTCTTTGAATCATGCCATTGGAATTTATGCCATGGTTGTTTGAGTGATAGTAGCTTTTTTTCTAAATTTGAGGGGAAAAAATATGTATCCCTAAACTCTTAATATAGTTTACAAACTCTGGGCTCCAGCTGAGTGCTCAAGCTGCCGAGATATTTTCTTTCCAGTCAGTGCAAGACATATTGTACCATGCTGAGGACCTGGGTTCTTATAGACACTTTATATATCTGATTAATTGTGTCGGTGTCTCAGGGAATGATCGCTGAGTATCTGGTTGTTTCGGCGTCTTTTATCTAATATCCATAGCTGCAATTTCTCCTTTGAGGTCACAGCTTCACAGCTGCTACGGCTTGTCGGAGCAGTTTGCTTGCCGTGTTGTTTTTCGGTCGCTGCGAGTAAACGCCTTCGAGATGAAGGTGGATTTATTCCGTGTTTGTGCTCGATTTCCTCCCGGTTGCTAAGCGTTTAGCCCCACGCCACCCTGGTCCATCCTCGGGTCAGACTGCTTATTAGCCCCTAAACGCTAATAATAAGATCGATCTGTGAAAGCAATTAACGTCTGTCCATCTGCATAGATCTGCTCATCTGACGCACGTGGTATTCGGCCAGTGTGTTACCGGGAACTCGAGTGAGTGCGGGGTCGAATTCGGTGTGACAGTTTTTGGTGGGAATCGGCGGCCCGTTGCTCTGCAGCAGTGGCTGATGGGAGGACGTGTCATGCCAAAGTCTCCCTGATTGCATCACCTGATAGATACTGTTTCCGTACTCGCGGGGAGGATTTACGTTCATCATCCACGGGCATTTCTGTTCTGAGCATGTCGATTGTTTGAGTCGTGTCAGTCAGTCAGTGTTTTATCAGCAACCTTTTATAATGTAACACTCGACTCAGCTAAAAAAAAATAAACTTCTTTATTCCCCTGTACGTGTTTTTGAACTATGCATCATTCATTAAATTGCAAACGTCAGCTGAAATAACGGAGCTGTTATTTCCCCTGTTCTCCTGTAATTTGAGAATGTCACGTATCACATAGTTGATCATTTTGTTTTCCTGTGTCACTGTTCAGTAGCCAGATATCAAACGCGCCGCACTTCAAACTTCAGTCTTAACTGTGCTAATTCAAATGCACGTGCTTTATAATCAAGATAACGATCATCATGATAGCATACTGCTCGCCACAGTTGCATCGATGACTCAAAATGTAGGCAAACATCAGACTGACTGCTCCATGTAAATATTTGGTTGCTGTGATACCACTGCAAAGAAAACTGGCTGTGGCCTAAATGTTCTATGAAATCTCCGTCTCCATCACGCAAGTGAGCGAAAAAGAAATAAAAAATTCCCAATACAACACGCCTACCAAAGCAGTCAAAATTTCAGAATGATGCAGCAGCTTCGAGTCACTTCACAGCTTCCAAAGCAGCAAAGCATCAGTGTCGAGAAGAAGGCTTAGTTCAGCCGCAAAAATATTTCATCTCTTCACTCTGACCTGAAGTGGGGATAAGATGCATCCTCAAAGCGTGTAAAAAAAAAAAGAATGACCAGAGGGGATGAAGTCAAGAACAAAGAGGGGATTGAACATGTCAGCATCGGTCAAAGGTTTCACCAGCAACTAGAGAGCAAAGAGGGCAGGTTCCTCGGAGGCCTGGTCTCCGCTGCTGGCGGTGGTCAGACTGCACACAGTCATGGTTTAACGCCTGGGTCTTAGCTGGAGGTCTTCGCTGCTCTAGTCTGCATGCTTCCTATAAGCTTCTAACAGGAACATCCCCAGTTAAAGGTGGTCATCCTCCACACGGCGATGGAAACATCCCCCAACAGTCCAAGACCACGAAGAAGAGGGGGGGAGAGGAACAAAAAGCTTTCGAAAAGGTCACAATAAATGTCAAATGAAGATGTTTGCACAGCACTCCTTTGGTACACCGTGAGTGCTTAACTACTTTTCAAGGAGGAGCGATGAAATGTGAAAATACCTGCTCAACTCGGTCAGAACAAAGCCAACATTTTTTGAGCAATAAAACTGCCAAGACAACAGCACGGTTCTCGCGCGCGTATTAGTTGTCTTGCTGAACCAGTTCTCAATATGAACTACCGAGCCTCCCTCAGTCCAAGTAGTTTGGGATGGTTTCAATTTGTTGGTCTTTTCAGTTGTTGTCTCCATTTCTCCAACATCCTTAAAGTTTAGAAGTTGATTTTCCCCCACAAGCCATTTTTGATTGGGGATTCAACAAAAATAACAAACTCAGGGCCAAGTCAAGTAGAAATCAGTGTTCACCTAACCCAGTAGCATGATTTTTTTTTGTGCTTTAAAAGGAATGTAATGAAATCTCTGCTCTTGTCTGCGCCATGAAGATATGGACAAGTAGAATGCAGCCATCGGCCAGACAGGTGAGACGCTCCTCTGCACCTGCGCTGGACGTCTATAAGGTGGTTTATATTTATCCACCTATGATTTGTCCCACGATCGGCCTGTTTCACCAACCACCAGGTGCATAAAAAAAAACCAACCTGCATCAGCATGGATTTAATTATTCTCTAGTGAAATAGAAAATTACCAAATCTGAAAGTTATGTTACTCTGAGCTCCACATGTAAGATTTTATGGTGCCTATAAATTTACAGCATATTAGATACATTTAGCTTTGGTACTAGCACATCGCAAAACATGTCAATATTTTCATGAATTATGTCTGTTCATTCCTCAGTTACTTCGAAACAAAGCACTACAACCGTTGTTGTTTTTTTTTATTACCATGGAATTATCATATTATAATCTGCATGAGAGCACACTGACTCAGCTACGTTAACTAGCATGGCAAAGCAACTATGCAAAAAAAAAAAAAAAAACACCCGACAAGTGAGCAAAAAATAAATGACTAAACTAATCCCGAGAAACAGATTTCTGTCAGAGGAACCGTTCCACCTCACCGTGAACACACTTCACACTCTGCTTGGCTCATTTCTCGTCTGCGTTAGCTCGCTACCTTCTGCTGTCATGTAGATTTTTTTTAATCTCTTTTTCTTTTTCTTTTTTTCCAGGGTGGGAAACTCTGCAGTTGCCCTCCTCCCTGCAGCGTCACCACTGACCTCTGCAGGAAAAAATTATTAACTGCCGATTTGACGACACATGAAATGAATTCACTTTTTCCTCCAGAGTATTATTCTGTGTGGGCTACATGTGCACATATATACTGAAGATAACGTCATTTTTTTCCCCAGCCCCTAAATAAAGAACTGCAAGATGTATGTGGAGCACTCAACCTTTTAGCACTTGAGCTGATGAACCAACTGGAGGAGCTTCTGGGTTTCGAGGAGCCGCACTTGACAACTCCTCATCAGATTTCAGAAAGACAGGCAGGTACAACGGTGTTTTAGGCAGAATGTGATGAATGAAAGTGTATTTAAATGTCGTTAGGGGAGTGTTGCACTCCACCCGCACACATCGTCTATGTCAACATCCTGTTTTGGGCAAGTCAGCCAGAGCGTTATGAGCCAGCACGTCAGTCATCAGAGCCGAACACTGGAGCGGCCATGAGAAAAAAAAGGGCTGGATCTTGACAGGCTTGATAACCTCACGTCTCCTGTGGCACCACAGCAACCCGCACTCGCTTGTGGGGAAGAAGACTGAATAAATGATTGTCTGCAAAATCTAAGAACACACGCACACAGGCACACACACACACACGCGCACACACACACGCACACACGGTGGTGTGATGGTTGCCAAACAGCCATCTTAAAACAGATCTGTTGCCCGGTTGTGGGAACAACTCTGTTAACATTCTATATGAAGAAAGCTTTTCTAATCATTAGTTTATATATATATAGATGTACATCCATGTCGGATTGGTTTGGAAGCCTGTCACAGGCATTTAAACGATAGTGAAATTAAAGTTTTAATCATTTAACTAAAAATCTCCCTTCAAGCTCCTTTAGGAGTCCTTGGGGGAACCACATGACCTATGTTGCTTTACTCACTATTTTCATTTAAGTCAGTCATTATATTGCTTATGTGCATTTTCCTACGAGGTCACAAACAAGCAGCGATCCATCTCAACCCAGCAGCACTGTAACGAATGAATACCTGTATGGTTTTCTTGTGAAAAACCGCAGACCGGAAGTGTTCCTTCCGCTGCGGGTGTCGGTCCCTTGAAGGCCACACACACACACACACACACGCACACGCACGCACGCACGGGCGGAGGAGCGCTGGAACCTCGACTCTGCTGTCAGAACAGGTCTGTGCTTTTATTCCGCTTTATTTCTGCCTGGCGCCGCGAGCTTCGCCGCAAACAGACGACAAGAACTCCGTTTTGATGGCGGCGAGCGGCGCCGGTGTTCGGCCGGGCGCGGCGCGGCACGGCTCGGCGCGGCGCGGCGCGGCGCTCCGGCCGAGCGGCGGCGTCGGACGCTCTCCGCCGCCTCCCCCCGGCGGTCAATACGCGTGATTCCGATCGCGCGCGGTAATCCCCAACGGCGCGGCCGTCGTGTAGACGTGCCGGGAGCGTGCTGACAGCTCGGCTCGGCGACGAACGCGGCCCGTCAAGCGCGGCTCGCCTCCGCGCCGACGTCGCCCTTTCTTACGGATGCGGCCGCCGCCGGAGTCGGCTTGCGGCCGCATGGCGGCGGCTGCTGCGGCGGCGGCTGCTGCTGCTGCTGCTGCGGCGGCCCCGCATCGCCACCTGCTCGCCGCCATCGGTGCCCGTTCCGGCCGCAGCCTCCGACCGCCCGCATCCGGCTCTCCGCTGCTCCGCCGCGGATGCTCCGCCGGCGCTCCTCCGACAGAGGAGATGTTACATAACCTAATCAAGAAACCAGCCAAAGCCCTCCCAGATTACTCTGTTATTATCCTTCACTTCAGTTTGTGGAATACATCACAGCATCCCGGTAGCATGTCCCACTTCACATATGACCTACAGCTGAGCCATAGCTGGTCTACAGCCATTTACATCTGATGTACAGTCGGTTTACCACTGATCTACAGTCGAGCTACAGTCGAGCTCCAAAGCATTCAAACAGGAAAAAAAAAATATGGAATCATAAAAATACAGCCACCAGCAAAGAAAAAGAAAGGGAAGTTCAATTTCCTACACGTTCGTGAACGCAGCGCCAATGTTGCTGCTGGGTGCCGCTAGCAGACCGAAAGCGTCCACTAGCTTCGCCGCAGCCAGGCTGGGTCCGCGTTAAACAGCCACATCCACAATTTACTTTATTTATAAAACATTTTCCATTCGAGCACCATATTTGCTGCTTCTAAAGGCAGCGGGACGGAGCAGGACAAAAAAACAACAACAACAAAAAACGTTAAATAGACCTGTCATGCTAATTTCGTCCTCATTCATTCGCGGATGTCATGGGGTTTTTTTTTGTTTTTTTTGTACAAAAAATGTCAACATCGG
>CAAKHG010022599.1:7049-21674 GCA_901007715.1 Dactylopterus volitans
AGATGTTTTTAGTAAGTACACTGTTGCTGTCCCTACCCGGGATCAGCGTGCTGCCACTGTGGCTAAGGTCTTGGTGTCAGAATGGTTTTACAAGTTTGGCGTTCCTGCTCGTTTGCATTCTGACCAGGGCCGTAACTTTGAAAGCTCTCTCTCCCAGCAGTTGTTTAATTTATATGATATTGTAAAATCGCGGGCGACACGGGGAGCAAGAAGGTCGCAGGTTCGACTCTCGGCCTGGGGTCTTTCTATGTGGAGTTCGCATGCTCTCCCCGTGTCTGCGTGGGTTCTCTCCGGGTACTCCGGCTTCCTCCCACCGCCAAAAAGCATGCTGAGGTTAACTGGCTACTCTAAATTGCCCGTAGGTGTGCGTGAGAGTGTGAGTGGTTGTATGTCTTTCATGTGGCCCTGTGATGAGCTGGCGTCTCGTCCAGGGTGTCACCCCGCCGCTCGCCCATTCGACAGCTGGGATCGGCTCCAGCACGACCGCGACCCGGAATAGCCGGAATAAGCGGAAGACAGTGAATGAATGAATGAATGTAAAATCGCGCACTACCCCATACCACCCTGAAGGGAATGGTCAGTGTGAGCGGTTTAATCGGATGCTCCACAACTTGCTTCGCACACTGCCAGTGTCCCGGAAAAGGGATGAGCATGTGTGTCTGCCCCAGGTCCTCTACTGCTACAACACAACTCCCCATCAGTCCGCAGGAGAGTCTCCCTTTTTCTTAATGTTTGGTCAGGAACCCAGGCTGCCAATAATTTCTTGTTGGGTATAGTTTAGCGTTCAGTTGGTGGGTCCATTCACGAGTGGGTTCAAGAGCATCAAGCTCGACTGCAGGTAGCATTTGAAGGTGCTAGGGAACGCTTACAACAGGCTGTTGATCGCCGAAAGAGAGCACATGACCTGCACTGAGTGAAGGGCAGTTGGTGTTTTTGCGAGACTTCAGTGCCAGGGGGCCTCATAAGACCCGAGATAGGTGGAGCTCTGTGAGGTACCGAGTGTTGAGGGTACCCAAGGAGGGCGGCTCAGTGTACACTATTGTGCCAGTGGATGACGAGACCAAAGTCAAACAGATCCACCGCACCATGCTGAAGGCTGTCCTTGGAGTGGACTCGCCTGGTTATGCCCCTTCCCATGACTCTCCACCTGTCGAATGGCCACCTCCTGAAGAGTGTTCGTTCAAGTATGACTTGCTGGTTCTCAGCCAACAACCTTCTGTTGCCACTTCTGCCTTGCCCTCTGCCAGATCAGTCACGACAACATCCCAGCTGCCGATGCCGTGAGCTGACCCAGACTCATCTCAGTCTGCCTCTTTTATAGTTCCATCTTCAGGAGCATCAACATCTTCAGTTCCTCAGTCGTTCTCGTGTCCTGGTTCCAGCCAGGTGGCCCCCACGCCGGACCACACGGCAAACTGCTGGTCAGCACTCTAATGTACATCGTCTCCCATGGTCAGCTGGAGATGTCCAGGCTGCCAATCCTCCTGCCTCTGTGTCCAATGCGGTCTCTGCTTTGTTTAGACCTCGGAGCTAGCTTGCCGTGTTGGCATTAATTTGTCAATCGTCGGGACGACGATCCAAGGAGGAGGGGCAGGATGTAGCAGCATAGCGGTGCTTATTTGTTGTCTGCAGTTTGTCAGCGTTTGTAATGAGCGCCGCCGGTGGCTGTTAATGAGGTGGGCCGGTATAAAAATGGCGGTCCCCCCACCAGTTCTTCCTCTCTGCTCCTCCGTCATCGTCTCTGCGTCACCTCCGGGTCAGGTCGTTTGGTCCGACAGGTATGGCTGCACACTGCTTCACCTTGCTGGTCGTTTGTCCATGTGCTTAAGGCATTGATGTTGTGTCGTAGGGCGACTGCCTGTGTCTGCTCCGGCCCCCTGTATGTGCTGCTATGGTAGGTGTCCTCTCTCACTGCGGTATGGTTGATGCTATCTGGTGGCTCATTCTAGTGTGGTCACAGGTAAATGCTCGTGGCTGCCTGAAGTCCTCTCTCTCTCCCTCCTCTCTTGAGTGTATGTGTGTCCGTAGCTGCTAAAAAGGTATGTGTGTTATGGGATGCACCGCATCATGTTCCGTGTATTTAGCCACGCTAACAGTACATTTTTTGGATTAGGTGTCCTTGGTTATTGGGGCCTGCTGCTGTTTTGTCTCCACAACGCCCTTTTGTCTGCACGACGCCGTTTTGTCTCCGCTGCGGCTGCTGTTCTGCATCTATGAACTAGACTTTATGGTTACCTGTGTCTTACGTTCCGGGGCAGGACAGTAGCTCGGCTGCATGCCGCAGACCGGGCACGTTTTATAATAGGTCATATTGGGTTTATTTATGTTTTTGCTTGGGTTGAACCTGATTTTGTTGTGTACTTTTCATTTGTTGATTTAATTATTTAATTTAATTACTTCAATTACTTTGAAAGACTTCCGTTATGTAATTGCGTCATTGTTTGGGTTTGTTTCTTTTCCTTGAGCCTCATTTCTTTGTACATTTATTTGAGTTCTGTTTGTTATTGGTTGCTACATTTAAGTTTGAGTTTGTGACCTGCCCATTAATAATTTGTTACATTTTGATTTATATTGTTTTTGTTGCAACCCCACTAATTGTTTTATTTTTCCCCTTTTCAGTTGCTGAAGGCCGGTGGTGGTGGTGCCGGTGATCTGGTGGTGGCACCCTTCTGTCTCGTCTGCTGTGTTTCAGGGAGTTGGTTCCTTCACTGAGTGTGTCTGCCACATGTGCCTGGTGATGTAAGTTAATTTCTTTTTATTTTGGTGACCTCCCCCCCTGCACTAGCTCACCTATCCACTAGGCCTCAGCCCTGATTAGCATTTCCCCTCCCCAATAGGATTTCTAATGACTGTTTGTTTTTATATAATTGTTTAATAAAAGTGTTTGTTTTATAACCTGGAACCACGTCTCAAGCCTCTTGGGTAACGAACCTGTGTGCCTTGCATTAAAGTATTAATTTTCTAGGTGGAATTCCTAGGGTGGCGTTGTTGACAACCTTAGCTTTATATATTTTACCACCTCTTACTCCGTGTGTATACACCTTCCGCTCGCCACATGTGCAAATTATGTCCGCACGTCAGCCTCGTCAACATCAAATTTGAAAAGACATTTGGAGTTGAAGCATCTGTCCAGTGTGAAAAAATATCTGCAAGTCCTTGACAATCGAAAAAAGTCATCAGGAAAGGACAAGAAATCTCACACTGCCTGTAGCCTTCAGGGGTATCATTTCCAAGCAAAAACAAGTTCAGTCTTTCATTCTCACGTTTTACCCAAAAAATTAAAATGAACCGAAGTTCAGCTAATTCAAGTTGAAATGGTGAACTATGCACGTGAGCTATTCATTTTTATACTGTGTGAACTGAACTTTAAACTAGTTCATGAGAACAATGAACTTGTACAACGCTGCATGAACCCCATATTCAATTATCGAACCTGGTCTTGCTATTTGACCATCATCCAGCTGATCAGAAAATTTGGTGTTCTGTTTTCTTCTTTAATTTTGTTTTGGTGAAAAATAACTGCTGAATGGATTTAATACAAACTTTGTTACATGGTCCCAACAATGTCTCACAGAGGGTACTTTGTGGTATTTTTTGAAAGCAAGATACAGTTTTGCTTGAATTTGCTGTGGCTTGTCTGAAAACTTGTATACGTTTGCCATAATTTGCCAGAATCACAACATTACAGGAATAAACAAGCAGCGGCAGCATGATTTCCAGATTCACTAACACATTTCTGCTTCCATTTCCAAAGGTTGGGGTCTACTTTTATGACAATGGCCATGGTGTACTGGAAGACAATGACATCTACAACCACATGTATTCCGGAGTTCAAATTAGGTTTGTGGAAAAATATAAAATAAAATAAACACGCAAGTGCTCATTGTCATAAAACAATTTATAGAAAGAATTTCATTCTGACTTTAGTCTGACGGAAATGCGTTCAGTATTAGTGCAGCGCTGGATAAAGTATCCCTCTTGTTCCTTGTTAACAGAACTGGCAGCAATCCCAAGATCAGGCGGAACAAGATCTGGGGAGGTCAGAATGGAGGCATCTTGGTTTATAACTCGGGTGAGGAAGAGACCTCATGTCCCACCATTTATTTTTTTTTTTTTTAAACCCAACGCAGTCGAGGTCTACCTGTCGTTTCATAACGTGCGACTTCTGAGTTATTTCCATGATAATAAAACATTGACCTTGTTTTTCAGGCTTGGGCTTTATCGAGGACAATGAGATCTTTGACAATGCCATGGCGGGAGTTTGGATCAAGACGGACAGCAACCCCACTCTGCGGAGAAACAAGATCCATGACGGGAGGGATGGGGGGATCTGTATATTCAACGGAGGTAGAGGTAAGTCATCTATCGCTGTTAGTAGCATGCTTACATGTATGCTTTGAAATGTTTGCGTCATTGATCCTCCCACATTACATCAGCTCTATATAATCTATATGAAAGCTATTTTTTCACAGTTAAGATTAACTCTGGTGGTTGAAAAGATCGACATTGTCATTTTTCTTTTTGTCTCCCTTTATCAACCTTGCAGGTTTGCTTGAGGAAAACGACATCTTCCGAAACGCCCAAGCAGGAGTCCTCATTAGCACCAACAGTCACCCCGTACTGAGGAAAAACAGGATATTCGATGGCTTTGCTGCAGGTGGGTAACACCGGCTCCAAGCTGGGATGTATAAACAATTATATCTCAATGGAAGTCGTTTTTCCAATGGGAACTCCGAACTCTCTCTGAGGTATTGATTTTTGTCCACCAGGGATCGAGATCACCAATCATGCCACAGCAACCTTAGAGGGCAATCAGATCTTCAACAACCGCTTTGGAGGACTGTTTCTTGCATCCGGTGTCAACGTTACTATGAAAGGTAATTCCCCGGTCAGAATGCTGTCGGCCAACCTTGAAACGACTCCAGTCATCAAATGTAAGTGAATTGAAATGCACAAACTACTACTATTTATTTTCCCGACAGATAATAAAATAATGAACAATCAAGACGCCATTGAAAAGGCTGTGAGCAGAGGTCAGTGCCTGTACAAGATCTCAAGTTACACCAGCTACCCAATGCACGATTTTTACAGGTAATTTCCGTTTGCATTCATGAACACACTAGAATGCCGTCGGCTGTTTGTATGCCACGCGAGTTTTGACGGTCGGCGATTTGCCTCCCAACAGGTGTCACACCTGCAACACAACAGACCGCAATGCCATCTGTGTGAACTGCATCAAGAAGTGCCACCAAGGTCATGACGTGGAGTTCATCAGACACGATAGGTCCGTCCTTCTGCCTCATTCACTACAAATAAATGATGTGATTTGGATCGACAGTGAGCGAAACAAATCGTGGCTGCGTGGGAAGGTACAATCATTAGTGTTGGGAGAGGAGGTTTGAGCTCATGAGGGAAAACGATTTTGATAAGCACTCTTCATTTAAGAGCACTCCAACAGTGCAGCAGTGCATTTTCAAACATTGTCACGCTCAGTCCACATTTGGAGCAAAAAAAAAAAAAATCTATGCAAAACCTGATGATTGTATTACCCACAATTCAACACGACATACACCAGTTAGTTTTGAAAATTCTGATATGAGATGCTGCATTCAGGACATTTCTGAAATTGATAAAAGACGCGGTCCAATTACGACAGAGTTGATCAGATTTAAAATTAACAGCTACAATCATCGCGACCACCGATTTTGACTGGCTAAGCATTAATATTACAAAAGTTGTTTTTTTATTGTTTTGCGTGTTATAGTTGACAAGTAATTTACAATTGCATACAACATACATTGGTAAAATTGTGTCCACCAGTGTGCTTGAGCTCAGTCACAGAAAGCACCTGAAATAACTGGTGCCTAGTTGCGACAATAAAGTGAAAACATGCTTCTGTATGCATTATAGATCATTAGGAAATTAATGATCTGTTATCATTTTTAAAATATATATATAACAATTGCAGCAAATACTAAGGGAAATGTGAATTTCCTCAAGGAAATCTGTTTTCCAGGAAAGAAATAATAGGTGTCCAACTATCCTGACATGAAGGTGTTGACACTAGGAACTTCAGCCTATTGATTGTTGTGAAGGAAGATGAGCATGTCAGCATGGTGCAAGGATCCATCTGGACTGTGATGTCAGTCCAGCAGCTGAAAAAAGCCGCCCTGATCGTGGCCAAGTGTTCAGTTTTCTCTGTCACTTAAACAAAGGTGTGCCCCCTTGTGGTTGCTGCTGTGTAGTGAAATGCTTTACACTGCCTCAAGATGTACACGACGCCACACAACCTCATTCATGGGGGTTTTAGATCGGTTATCGATCATCGATTAATATAGCACGTCCCCAGTAGGTACACATGTTGTTTTCAGACTTAATCTTGTGAACATACGTTGTTCAGAAGTTCCCGGGTTGAGTTTATGGAGTTCACGGTCATCTTGAACGCAGCATCATGCTGCTGCCAGCTAACACTAATCTCATGCTGCCACTGGTGTCTGATAATCCCACTCTCCAAACTGACTTTTCTTTCACATGCAGTATTCTTCCCAAAAAACCTGCAAATAGACTGGACTTTTATTTATTTAGCACTGTTCTTTCTTCAACCATGGAGAATTGTTGCACTACATGGAGGTGAAACGCTAATGGTCTGGCCAACAGTCATCAATCCCAGCCAACATAGCAGGATGAAGTCAGATTTGTCGAGTTCCCTGCGTCCACGCGTCCCATCATCACTCACATCTGGTCTTTGCTAACATGCATGCATCACTTACTCAATGTCAAGCTCAGTGAAAAAGTCTTAATTTCTTTGAACCAAGAGAGGAGATTCTTGGGTGAAAAATGTGCGCCTGGATGTTTTCAGGCGTGCATTAATAATGCATCTTTCCATCAAAAGCTGAAATCATTTCTCCCTTTCTTTCCACGTGCAGGTTCTTCTGTGACTGTGGTGCAGGGACGCTGTCGAATCCTTGCACATTAGCCGGAGAGCCGACTCATGACACCGATACACTGTATGACTCGGCTCCTCCTATAGAGTCCAATACACTGCAGCACAACTGAGCTCCAGACCAGAAGTCATTTTGTGCTTCAGCAGTAACGGACTTCACAGACACTTTGTTCTGCAGTACAGGAGGAGATCCAAACTTAAATACAGACTCACTTCGAGAGAGCATATACAGTGACTTTACAAAAAAGAAGAAAAAAAAAGACTTGGGCATAAAAATGCTTAAATGAAACATTTAGGAAAAAAAAAAAGTCAAATAACAGATGCCTCGCTTCTTTTTAGTTATTTTATTAAAAAGAAGGTGACATTGATGGGAAAGAGCAGTTGAGTGGGTGTGTTGACTTAGAAAAAAAACGAAAGACGGACAAGACGCCACCGAGGCCCTTCAGCATTTGAGACGCGGGGAAACAAAAAAAAAAAAAAAAAAAAAACAGATACTGCAGTCATGTACAGACCCATCGCGGATAGATGCTCAGTGAGAAGGGGGACAACTTTTCTCAAGTGGACGCAAAGACCCCCCCGAATACAACAATGCTTCCATCACTGGGCAACCGACACGCTCGTATGATAAATGCGAGAAAAATGACCTTCAGCACTTCAGCTTTTTTTCCCCCCTCCTCCCCCCCAAGACAACTGTTGATTTGATTTTAATGCTTTTTGTGTAGTTTTGTATTTTCATGCAAAAATCTTACTGTACTTGAATGTCTTTATTTTATTAAATGTGTTAAAAATTTTTCGTTATTATACCCTAGAATTGCTGTAATTATACTCATGTCGCAGTATCCAACTTCTTTCTGTGAAAGAGACCAGAGAAATTAGAGGAAAACACTAAAAACAATTTCTCCAGCATCGTTGACTCAGACATTTGCAATACAGATGAACAGACGCTGAAGCCTGCTTTCACAAGACTTGTATCGACTTTTTGAGTGTTTGGGTTGGCATCGCAGAATGCACGTTTTTGTTAGGGGAAGCGAACAGTCGTGATGATCCCTTCTGTTTTTACATGATCTATGCATATTTTTTTTTTCCTTCCGTTGGTTGTGGGCCACAAAACACCTCACAGGATGTGCGGAGGCAGAACCAAGCCTATGTACTCGAAAGCTGCAGCTGTGTAACATTGGAACGTAGTTTCATAACGAATGAGATATTCTAATGAAACCACGGTCCTTTTTTTACCGATTTACCAAATAAACGCACATTGCTGGTTGGTGTTCTGTCGGGAAACGATCCCGAGGCGTTCAGTTGTACCTTCTGTGACTTGTCAATTTCGCAGACCGCGCTAACGCTACATGTCTTAAGGTAAATAGTTACTTTTCTCACCATGTGGTTTGTACTCCCACTAATCGCTGCTTCTTGGCCTGTTGTTTTTTTTTTTTTTTTTAACGATTTTTTTTTCCACCATGGTTTGAGATAGATTCCCGGAAATGACCAGCACAGGTCTTGTGAAGGCATCGCTGACTTTGCTGCCCCCGACCCCCCCGTTTGCCAATGTTGCTGGAGAATTTCTAAAGCTTTTACTCTACTGAAGCTGAGACAAGTTTCTATATACAGCGCTATATGTCTCCATTGCCCCTCCTTCCCCCCCCATCATTCATGTGTACTGGTGATTGTGGGTTCTCATTCAGACTGAAATGTATGCATGTATCATAACATCTAGACTTAATATATTGTGAAGTATTCAATAACCGTTATGTAGGCGCTAGCGTGAATTAAAAGGGTTTAATTTCCTAGATGAAACATTGTCATTTTTTAAAAATAAACTTTATTAGATCATAACAGTAGTGTTTTTTTTTAATTTTTTTTTCTACTGCCGACAAAACAAATCAGCAAGAAGGAAACGTGTTCGCAGACTACAGGCTCTCGATCATCTGAACAAGCGATGCGAAGTGTGTGTTGTCCTGTTTATCATCTTCAGCAAACTGGCAGAGCTTCCTGAAAGAGCGGAGAAGAAACGATTAAAAATATCCAAGTTCAAATCCTTCACGCGAGTGACATGAACAACAGCTCTGTGTCAGTGCATACTTGAAGAGTCTGAGGCTGATGGTGCTCCTCTCGAACTCTCTGGCCTTCTTGTGTCCTGACTGGATGACCGCCTCCGGGAGGTTGGCGAGCCGAGCAGCGTTGAAGCCGTAGCTTTTGGGACACGCGCCAGAGATGAACTTGTACAGGAATGTGATGGTCTCCTGACTTGGGTCCTCGCACTCGTTCTCCACCATGCACGCCTGAGAGTGGCAATACATGCTCGTTAGTCCGTAAGTGTTGCACATGGCAAAACGCACGCCGATATCACAGTCGTAAAATGATCTAAAAAGCCACGCAGTGTTACAGCAGCAGGTTAGCAGCCACACAGTGTTACAGCAGCAGGTTAGCAGCCGGTTAGCAGCCACACAGTGTTACAGCAGCAGGTTAGCAGCTGCTGTTTACTGCACTCGGCTCATGTCCTCATCAAAAATCAGCGCTGTTGGTCAGATGTCTTCAGAAAGTAAAAATACATGTATTCGTGTTACTGTAAGTTATTTGTATATATTGTCCTTTTTGTAATTTTCGTTTTTTAAAATCATCAAGCATGCAAGTGCTTTTAAGTATTGAGGTTAATATTATAAAGCATGAGATATGTTAATATTTCTTTAAATAACAGTTTTAGAAGTTGTAGCATCCCAATGCCGCAGTGAGGCTGCTGCTGGCTTCTAGTGCAGTGCAGCACTGCGCATGCTCGCCACTGAAGTACTCACCATGTGGCCCAGCCGCACAGCAGGGTTGTTGGCGTAGTCCTCGACCAGGGAGTGGTAATGTGTCGAGAAGAGGGTGCGACAGCAGATCTTCTCTGCGAGCTCCTTCACGACGGCACTGGCGATCGCTGTGCCGTCATATGTGGCTGTGCCCCTTCCTGCCAACAGTGCGCAGCCGAGCGGTTACACCCCCGAAACGCTGACATGTGCTCTCACTGTGAATAAGCTGTAATTCATAAAAAAAAAACAAAAGCAAAACAACTTGCCTAATTCATCCAGGAGCACGAGCGAGTGTTTGGTGGCGTGGTGCAGGATGCTGGCAGTCTCACTCAGCTCAACGAAGAAGGTACTCTCTCCTGCCGTGGACATGGCGGACGAGACGAGTTCAGCGTTCGCGGTGGAAGCTCAGGACGGCGCACCACGCATGCTACACAATTCTGTGACGTTACCAGCCATTATGCGATCCGAGGCGCCCAGCCGAGTGAAGACTCTGTCAACTGGTGTGAAGCGCAGGCTCTCAGCGGGGACGTAGCAGCCCAGCTGAGCCAGGATGATCACGAGGCCGCACTGCGCCAAGCAAATTCCAAGGTGGAACACGCTTCAGGTACCCGTGCTGTCCACGTTTTTTGCATTTTCATACTTGCAAACTGGCCGGCATGCGAGCATCAGTCACCCACCTGTCTCATGAGAGTAGACTTTCCACCCATGTTCGGCCCGGTGACGAGGACACAAGAGGCGCGGCCTTTCTCCCCGTCGTTCTCGCTGCCGCCGGGGCAACCGACGTAGATGTCGTTGGGAATGAAGTCGTCGCCGAAGAAGGTCTTGGTGACACATGGGTGGCAGGATCCGGTGAGGTCAAGGAAGGGTGCTGCCTGGTCGTCACCCTCGGGGAGCATCACCTGCGGTCGGGTCATCGACCCCCCTCCCCCCTGGCTGTAGCGCGACATAGCCAGCAGCACATCTGAAAAACCACCACAGAGCCAGTAATCAATGTCAAATGTAACCATGTAACGTAAGTGGTCAAAGTCCCACAAAAGGATGAGGTCAGGAATAAAAACCTACAACAGTCATTATTTAAAATGATTAATTTCCCAGCTTTTGTGGGAAAAAAAGACAGTCAAGTGGAAGAAAAACCATTATAAGCTTGTTATGTTACATCGCTCTGTCGGGAGCAAACAATTTTTTATATAAACGTGCCACTTTGCCATTTAACAAGCGCTCAGATTGGCGCATAACAACTTAAAAAGACATGTTGGGGAAACACATGAGCCACATCTGCAGGAAATGTATCCAGAGCACGCAGCTGCGATGCAAGCGCACCGTCACAAGCCTGAGAAAAATCCTTTGAATTCCTTTGAGGACCAGATGCACATTTCGTTTTATCCTGCTGTAATTCAAATTACTTGACTGATGCACTGCGGTGAAAAATACTGATTTGTAAGAATAAAAAGAGGATATACATAAATATATATATACCGAGCACTGCCATGCACTCCACAGCAGTCTTCCAGTCTTTGTAGTTCTTGTCGAAGTTGTAGAAAAGCCGCCTCATGCAGTCTTTCAAAGCGCCATCGCGCTTCTCCTCGAATCCTTGCAACTCGGAAAACAGCCGCTCGGTCTCCTTTGTCACGTAACGCTTCCAGCCTTTCTTCGTTGACTTCACCTCATACTCCTCCGGAATGTTCCTCTCCGAGACGCTCTCGGGCACCTCCATTTGATATCGATTCCGCCCGGTTCCCCAGTAGGACATGCTTTTGCAGCCGAGTCTCTTTTTCTGTCTGTCCAGGTAATCCTGCAGCTCTCGTTCGCAGTTCTTAATCCCCGTCAGCGCCTGGTCGTACTCTGGGTCGAAGCCGGCCTTCGGCGTGATGACACCGGTGCTGCGAGCTTTCTGGTGGTCGAAGGCCGTCTCCCAGCGCTTGAGTTCGGCGGAGAGGTCCGGAAACAGCCCGTCCGTCTCGCCTTTCACGCTGACGATCTGCTGAAGTAGCGCTGACCGAAATTCACCGGAAACTGCGCCCAGGACGCTGATGATCTCCTGCATGGTTTGGAACCCTTCGAGCGCCGAGAGGAAGTCGGCTATCTTGCGCTTGCTGTAGGTGACGTCCTCGTACAGAACTGCTCTGCTGTCGGGGTGGTCCTGTCCCTTCAGAGGAGTGCCGATGCTGTGGATTTTACTCAGGAGGCGCTCCAGGTCTGGGAGCTTCTTGAGCAGGTCTGAAACCTCCGTCGCCTGAGCCTGAGCTCCCATCAGATCCTCCACTGCATCCAACCTGTCTCCGATGGAGGCGGGGCTGCAGAGAGGCGCGCAGAGCCACTGCTTCAGCAGCCTCTTGCCAAACGGGGAAGAGCAGGTGTCCAGGCGCTCCAGCAGGGTTCCCTCTGTTCCCCCCGACCCATTCTGGAATATTTCGAGGTTTGCCAGCGTCACTCCATCCAAGACCATGCGCTGACGAGTCTGGGCGAAAAAGCCGGCCGGTCCAGCAGCAGCCTCCATCTCAACATCGACTGGTATGTATTCTTCAAAGTTGGCCATGGAGAGCAGCTCCTGGTCTACAAGACATTTCTTCAGGTAGAAGATACATCCACCCAATGCTGACAGCGCCAACTCGTAGCCATCCTTAGGGGTGAGGCAGAGTGAGTCGCACTCGGACGTCATCTCTTTCAGACGGGCGGGAAGAAAATTGCCGTCTTTCCCTTGGTTGCTGCCAGCGGTGTCCCTGAAGTAATCTTCTTCTGAGAGGGTTTTAAGAGTCTTCTGAGCATCCCAGAACTGGCTGCCTGCATTGAGTCCTTCCTGCAGCGCAGAGGACAAAGAAGCCTTCAGTATTTTGCGCGTTTCAACGGATGGGTTCCCCTTCTCAAAGAGCACCTCGGCAGGGGCGAAGTGGGCGACGAGGGTGCGCAGGCGGGAGCAGTGGCGATCGTCCGGGAACTGACCGACATGGAAGCAGCCCACGGACGTATCTACGAAGCAGACGCCGTAGATGCGGCAGCGCCCAGAGCTCTCCTCTTCAGCCTTTTCCTTTATGCTCAGTAGGAACTTGCTCTGACTCTCCGAGGGAGCGCCATCCAGCACGCTGTAGGTTTGGGTGCCTCGCGTTATAATCCTGCACACCTCTCTTCTCACTACGCGGTCAAACTTTGTGGGCTTACTCAAGGTCTTGCAGCGCGCCTCCATCATCTCGGGGGTCTCCGTCTGCTCCACGCGGGCCACCTTGTAGCCTTTTTGGACCAGCACGTCCGAGAACCGCCCAAAGCCGATCTCTGGAAAGCCAGAGTGCGCCCAGGTGCCCTTCATGAAGGTCAGCCCCAGCTCGTTGACTCCAATCACGGCATCCATGTGGTAGAGCTCGTAGAACTTCCCCACCTTATAGAAGATCACGGTGTCAAACATGTTGGATTTGAGCTGCCACCAGCGCCGCATGCCGGGGGAGTTTCTGTTGAGAAAGTCCTCCGGCACATACAGGGTGGTGGGATCGTAATCGTCCTCCGTCGTCCGCCGCCGCCGGCCGTCTTTCCTGCGGCTTTCCTGCAGCCACTCCAGCTTCTCGTGGTCCCAGACGGTGGCGCCGCCGCCGCCACTCGCGCCGCTCGTCTGGCTCTCGAAACTGTCGGGGGCAGAAAAAGTGGACAGGCGAGACTTGGTTTCGGCCGCGACCGCTGCTGGAGCTCGTTTTGGTGCGCTGGCCGGGAGACCGGGCAGCTTGTCTTTTGCATTTGCAGGCTTTTCTGCGGGACGTTTGCGCTTCACGGGCTTGATGGGGCTGTCAGCTTCAGACTCTTGGGTGCTCTCGTCCTCCTCCTCTTCCTCCTCCTCACTCTTAACAGCGCCTTCTTCCTCTTCATCCTCGCTGCTGCTCGCAGCCTGCTCTGGTTTGAATTCCTCATCCGACCCCTCGCTGTCCGAGGCCACAATGATGCGACGGCGCTTGGGCTCATTTCCCTTAGAGCGGGTTGAACGTCGACTGGCCTTGGATGGCTTCTCCTCCTCGTTATTTTGTTCCACCTCGTCACTGAGCTCTTCGTCGCTCACCGTTGACTTGTCGAGCTGAAAGAAAGAAAAAAAGGGCACAGGTGGTAAGAGCATGTAAACACGACCATAAATTCCGATGAAGGAGCTGACCGTTCCACATCCACATTGCCGACATGCGACTCAAACATGACGTCACCTCCATTTCTTCATCCTCCTCTTCATCATCAGATGGATCCATGCAGAGAGGCATCTTCAATCTTTTGTCGGCGCTGTCGAACATGACGCCGTCTGCCATCTCCATTGCGCGGCGGATTACAGGTTTGCCACTGAAAAAGACCCCTCCGGTTTTAGCGTCACTGCTGTCCGAGCCTGCAACACGAATGGGGCCAGTCACGTTTAAACAAGTTGGGAACAAACGATACTCAAAGGATACAGTTTAGTATCCTAGTCAACGTCAGAGTTGGGATTTATAATATTGTATGTATTATTAGTCATCGGTGGTAGTAGCCGACCATGGTACTCTCGAACATATTTGGTGCTGACCCATCCCCTAGTTGGGGGCTCGTCAAAGAAATGGACGTGTATGCGTTGGGCCTGACCGCGGCCTCTCATCTGCTGGCCAGTCAGAGGTTGGGGCACCACCATGCACGGCCACCATGGGTGTCCCTCCAGTTTTGCCCACACAAGGGCGCCAGCACTGAATGAGCACGTGGAGCTGGGGAGAGAGAAAGGGGGGAAAAAAATGCTGACTCAGACCAACACCGGCCTCCCTTGCTCACCAAAGTGGCGTGTCTTGTCGGAAATGCTTGTTGTATTTGTCGCCGCACAATGGAAGTGACATGGTTGCAGACGCAGGGTGGCGACACCTGCAGGGACTCAGCTGTGGGCTTTAATCCATCCCATTACGTATCATCCTTGCT
>CAAKHG010022600.1:0-19142 GCA_901007715.1 Dactylopterus volitans
GGGGGGGGGGGGAGAGAGAGGGGGGGGGGGGGAGGCGGGGGGGGGGGGGGGGGGGGGCGTGAAATGAGTCATTTCACTTTGCACTTTTGCTACTTTCCACTCTCAAAGCAATGAGTCACTCTGAGGAGCCTCCTCGCGCCTGACTGACAGGCTGTCCAAGAGGCAGTTTCACCAAGTGCTTCATCAGCAGATGCTCTTTCTCCCTCTCTCTCCCTCCCTCTCTCTCTCTCTCTCTCACACACACACACACACACTACACATTTCTCTGTGACTACCGGGAGGAGAAAAAAACAGGACATTTGCTCCCATTTCAATGAACTCCAAATTTTCAGGCCTTTTTGGCGGCATTTTAAGACCAAACGATCAAAGCAGATGATGGGGATTTTTTTACCGAGCTCAAAATACTCAAAAAGACAAAACAATTGTTATGATCCAACATCGCTGGTCACCTCGCAGCTCACTGAGGAGCCGATGTATTCATATCCATGTAAACGCTGTTTTAAATGGGGGTTTTTTTGGGCTCCGCAGACCTTTCATCCGACAATGTACCACTTGTTTTCAATTTAAAAAAAAAGAAGCTATTTGTAGACACTCATATTTGTTACGGTGAAGACGATGAGTACGTTTATTATCTGAATCGAATCGACAAGCATGAGTGCGCGCTCATCGGAAAAAACGCTTGTTTTGACATGTTTGACAGCGTTAACCATCATGACATGATGAAAACACAATATATGGGTTAATCCGATTCAAGTACGAACCGGATGAAAATAGGGAAAAAAGGAAAGTTAAGATAATGCGTGTCAGTCTTTAAGGGTCCTTTAAGGTCCAGAGTGAACGTCAGTGCTCCGGAAATGACACCAGCGTCGGGATTCGTCGCTGGTGGAGAGTTTGCGTCCTTGTGTTTTTGTGCATAAGAAGGAGAGAAAAAAAAAAAAACCTGCTGTCTTCTTCGCTGTTTTAATAACGCGTTGTGCTCTGTCTTGTTTTCAGAGAACTGGGCACTCCACACGGACATTTGGCAGATTCACCCATGGTGTGTTGTCAGTATGAGCTTTTACGCCAATTCTCTCACATTCGCTCGCGTCTATGAAAAAGCCGAACTCGGATTATTTGCTCAGCCCTTTTTTTTTTTCTTCTTTTTTTTCTTTCCCCCCCACCAACCGTTTGCTGCGACTGGCTCCGACGGCGGGCGGTTTGATTTACCGCTGCCATAACTCTCAGAAATGAAAGTTGCCGTCGCAGAAGTACTGCTTTTTACTGCTTACAACGAGAGTGGGTTGTATTATTGTGCATTCACACCCCCCCTCCTCCACCTCCCCTCTCTCTCTCTCCACCCCTCGCCACCCCCCGAAGCAATACCTTTGTAATCAGCCTCTGCATAAAAATCCCTGAGTGAATAACGTCTTGCTTTATGCGCCAACAATTTTTTTTTTTCGCCATATTTGTGCAATCTCTGATCACGGCCGCGCCGCAGGCCCGCCCGTGTTTACGTTACAACCCGAGCCACGCGCCGCCAACAATATCCCCTCATAATTACATTGCGGAGTCAATTTCCCTCGCTCGGCGTGCAAGCTATTAAACTTCATTTAATACGAGTGTGTCTACGTACACACACACGCACGCGCGCACACAGCTATATAATGAGTTAATGGTGATTGTTACATTGGCTTTTTCATCATTAGGCAGACCTTCTGGAATTATCTAATCAGGATCTGCCTTGATGCGAGGCGCAATGAGGCGCAACCCATTTTGTGGTTGCCGCCTTCCTCCTCCTCCTCCTCGCTCTCCTCCTCCTCGTCCTCCTCCTCCTCCTCGTCCTCTTCCTCCACCTCCCTCACGAGCGCTCTAACCAGTAAACATATCTGTCAGCCACCCGGCAGTTTCGCTGGCGATTTTAGACTCTAATGGGTACGAAGAGGATTGGTCGTGTGGGTGAGAGAGATGCTGGTTTCCATAGTAACGGTGCTCTCCCGTCTGCCCTCTCTTGCTGCCACTACGGAAGCGAAGTTTTCCGCTCCTGCCGAAAGCAAAGCTATGGTAAACCTGCCTGTCTTGATATATCATCTGCCCGTTCTCTTTATTTATTTGTTTATTTTGTTGTTGTTGTTGTTGTTGTTCCTGGCTTCATCTGTTCGCCCTGGTGATGTGTTGTGATCTGAACCAGGGAGACGGCGGCTTCAGGCTGCCGACGTCCTGGTCTGTGCTGCTCTCCTTTCTCTCGTTTGGCATCCACAATTTTTTTTTTTTAACATCAGTTCCCATGTTGTACTTTCTTTTTCATATTTCTGTTTTTGAATGTTGTTTGGAGTGAATGCTGAATGTTGATTTTTTTGTTTTGTTTTGTTTGTTTTTGTTGTTGTTGACACAGATAAGCACTCCCCGCTCATCCTAAATGGTTCTCATCAGCCTCACCGCGACACAGAAATATGACTTGTTTCTCCTCCTCTGAGGCTTGCGTTCAATAATTTTTTGGCCGGTCCGGTTTGGAGTCGCGATATGTAACAAAAACAAAAGAAAAGGAAAAAAGTGGTGTGAGTGATGGTTTTAGCTGGCAGAATTGGATTGATTGATTTAAATCTGGACGGGGAACACGCACAAGCAAAGTCAAGTTTTGTTTCCAAAGTCACACGGGCGCCCGGCGGCGAGCGAAAGGCCGTCGCCTCATAACCCTCCGCTCCATGTGTCAGTCATGCATTTTCATAAGGCCCAGCTGGCTCCGCGTCACGCTCCAGCCTCGGCCCATTTGTCTCACTCCGGGAGGCGCCCCCGCGACTCCCCTCGTGGACCCGTCAGACGCCGCGCCGCTAAGCATATTTGAAATGTCATTTTCACCCTCTCCCCGGCCGGCCCCCCCCACCCGCGCGCCAGAGCTCCGCCTTTCTGCGGTGACGCATCTCCGCGCTTTTCCCCCTTTCTGTTCCAGACTCTGAGACCACAGAGGATGAAACCACGGAGCCTCAGATGGAAACCAAAGAGGGGCCCGGGAGGCACCAGGACAAGGCTGGCCGGAGAGGAGCCTCAGGTACTCCACTCAAAGTACACAAACACTTTCAGCATTTTATAGTCCACCGCTGGCATCTATGCCCTTCTTCCTCTCATTTTATTGTCGTCCCTACAACAGATTGCACGTGTTGACACATTCAGTAGCCCTTTGAATCATATTTTAAGAGGCGAGACATCCCTGATTTACCGCTGCACCGGAATTATGATTTAATGTGGACTGATGCGTTTAACGGCGCGCTGTTATCGGCTCGACTCGAGACGCGCGTCGGATGAAATCCGATATGGCGAGGCGCATTAATCCTTCATGGTGTGATGCAACGGCGTGACACACTGCCCCAGTTTCAGGCAGGAAACCTGTCTCAGGTCTGCATCTGGTTCCACGGGGGGAACGTCGCGGCCCAGAAAAGCGAGGTTAAAGGCGCCAATGGTGTCGCCTCTCCCCATACTTGCACTTTGCCACTGGCGTCTGATTGGTTACGAGCAGGGTTATATTCCCACAGCGAGAGGACATCATAAGCGAAAGATGTGACTTTTCACAAAATATCTGGATGTCTTTTTGTACTTATGATGAGCAGAGTGTTTTTTTTTATTACATATTTTATAGTAGATGTTAGTCGAGGCTTTGGTCACATTTGCACCACTCTTGATGAATATTAATTTCACCTCCCGATATAGTCCAGTGAAGTGGTACAAGAATGAGTGAGCCCAGCAGGTTTGAACTGTAGGTCAAAGCAAAACTCCTGGAATAAAGATTTGCATTTTCAGCCCATGGAAACATTGTTCTAATGATGATGCTCAAAGGGTAAAAAAAAAAAAAAGTCTCATTTTTGTAGTTGCCCATCAGTTTATAAAGGCTTTTTATAAAACTATGATCAGTATGTCCTCTTCAAATAGTTATTTTTGTCACAAAAAAATTTTTAAAACGACAGAAACTGTGTCATTGCTCTCTTATGTTGACTAAAAGGAAAAGTTCACCTCCGTTCATGAGCATGTCCAGTCAGCATTGACAGTAAATGGAGTAAACTGGGCCGGAGCCCAACGCTCATCTGACACCAGTGACATCACCGATGACATCACCGTTGTTCAGGAGGACATTTCCGCTTGTGATTCTAACCGCTTCCTCCTGGCGTCAGAAGCCCGGCCGCGTTGCATCGTGGTACGTGTCGGCGCCGCCTTCCTCTAGCGAGGAAATGCAGCTTTCCCCGCTCAATATCGCGCACGCTGAGGAATTCTCCGCTACATTTGACTCCAGTCACAACAGCGTGTGGACGCGCGCATGACGAGTGTTGACCTACAAAAAAAAAAAAGCCAGAGGGAAACAAATGATTAAATTCCATTACAGAAAAAAGCCGTCATAATATTCCTGAGCAACGGTGATGTCATCAAGCTTTGGTCTGGCCACAATGGTGGACCTAAAAACGTGGAAGCAGAGGAAAAGAAGCAAAATGGAATTGACAAATAGCTTTAAAAAAAATGACATAATCAACAGATCACTTCAGCACTTACTTCCGTTATTTAGATGTCGGCTGAGTGAAACGTAATTTGATCACATAAACTCAACGCAAAGCTATAACGCGACCAGTCTTCCACGAGTCTTTAGTGGAATTCGTGCTTAATGATGACAAAATGAAACACTTTTCCTGCATCTTTGCACGCAAGACGCAAAACACAAGCGCGGACCAATCGGCTAATTTGGCGCCACGTAACCAGCGCCGCGCTCCTTCCCTCTTTCCCGGGCAACAGGGTGTCCGAATATAGATCAGAAACATCGACGCCCTTCTCCTCCACCACCACAAACTTTTACATCCTTCGCTCGCTTGCACTCGCGCTCGCTGAGCGCTCTTGTGTTGGCGGGCTGACTACGCTCCCGTCACGTCCCTCCGGAGACCGCCGAGCCGAGTGGAATAGGAAAAAAAAAAAGGGGGGGGGGGATATCGAATGAGATGATGCATCGTTTTATTCTCTCCGAGGCGCCGACTCCGGTTGCCTCGGCTGCAAGCAAAAAAAAAAAAAAAAAAAAAAAACCCAGAGGAGCAGAAGGTGCGTTTCTGCAGGAGCCATCCACCAAATGAAGCCAGATATAATATAACACGCTCCCTTTGGATGAGGCGAACGTGGCCGTCAAAACCTCGCCGAGGATGGCTTTGACTTTCTTTTTTTTTTTTTTTGATTTATTTAGCTTTACGAGAGATGTGGGTTTTCTGATCATGCGGCTGAGTCAGGCGCGCCTGTAACCGCCGCGTCGCCTCACCTCCCCGACTCTCTTCGCCGCCTGAAGGTTCGGCGTCGTTAGCAGAAGATGCTGACTGACTCTTTCCGTTTTTCGCTGCCGCGGCGCTCCGGCCCGCCGCGGCTCATCACCGAAGCATCAATCATGATGTGATTTTTGCGACATGGGGGGGCGGGAGAAGGGGGGGCAGATCTCCTTAGGTGTTGCACTCTTACATGTTCCACCTCATTTCCTGTTTTCGAGCGATCAATAGGCTGCTCATCCACGCTGTGCTGTTCTTTTTTTAATCGTTTATGCTGCATGATGCTTCTGCACACGTCAGGACCACCTCAGGAGTCCTGCTCCACTTCGTGCTGCATCTTACTTTTCCGATTCTTTTTCTTTTTTAGCTAAATTTCAACAACAAAAAAATGGAAAGTAATAGAAGAAATGTTGGCATTAATCAAAAGATATGTGCATATTTTTGAGCACATTGTTCGAATAAATCTGTGCGCACCTTCATCATGTGATGCAAACGTCTTTTTCCCACGTGTGTCCAGGTGAGGGGGGTCGGATGATGGACTATAACCCGGACGCGTCGGACCGCAGGGCCACCCTCCCAGGCTCCTATGACCCCGTCATTGAGCGTGAGCTGCGGGCCCTGGGCTCGCGCCCGCCGGGGCCCCACCTGGACCCCACAAACCCAGCCAGGCAAGCTCTAAGCGGGGGTCCGGCCGAGGGCGGCCCCCCTGTCCGCCACCTGGGTGTGGAGCCGCTGATCCGGGCGTCTCACGCTAACCTGGCCCGGCCCGTTCAGGGGTCAGAGGAAAGTGTCTCCGTAGGCAGCGACTACTATGGGAGCATGTTCAGCCTCTACAGAGGGAGAACATTTTCCATGCCGTTATAGCACATGGCTCTTTTCTGTCCAGGATCCCACTGAACAAACAAAAAAGACTGGCCACCAAACTAATTTGGCAAAGAAAACTGACGCTGAAGCCAAGTCATCATATTTTCCACACACCCAAAAACTCGCACAAATTGTACTCTATTATTCTTTCTTTTTTTATTTTAATTTTTTATTTTTTTGGAAGGTATTCCAACAGTATTCTCTTGTTACGTCCCATTGTTTTTATCGTGAGACCACACTTTCCTTTGACTCGGTGTTGCTGTGAGTGTGGTTTGACTCCGGCCTAACAACGTTTACCACTCCTACCATGTTTCTGATTGGAGATAACGCTTTGCCGATGTGTGTTTTTTTTGTTTTTGTTTTTTTCTTTTTTCTTTTATGGAGCACTTCTGAAAACTGTGATGATACACTTTTTGGCTCCTGCACGTTTTCGGAGCAGCCTCTCACTTATGGATTAACACCGTGTCTTTATAAGTTTGCTGTGGCATGCACGGTTTTGCTGGCTTTGATCCAAGCTAATATTAGCATGAATGTTCTCCTGACTCGATCACGTGTGTTCCTTTTCGGCATGACGGTTTTTTAAAGTTTAAGCGGAGGTGCTTTTTTTTTTTTCTCTCTCTCCCAGCATTTTGTAAAAGTCCACCTTGTAGATCTTCAGTTCTGTCGCTGCAAACGTGCCCCACGATTTCCACTCTCTGACTTACGTGATTTTCCACTTGAGATTTGAGTCGTTAAGAATTCCGACATGTGGCCGCCTTTGCGTGATCACGCCTTCTCTCAGCATTTCATTGTACCCTGTTAAACGTGTCTTGAAGACGAGCGCACAGACAAGCACAGGCGAAACACGAGGAACTCTCTAGCGAACATGAGAGCATAATAAGACTAACTGACACAAGTGGACTCTCACCCACTCCTTTTATCACCCTTCCAAAGTCTCTGGCAACTCCACCCGAGCTCTGAATTCACACCTCCCTTTCCCCTCAATCCTCATCCCTCTAGGATTCAAACCGACGACGGATCGCGGCGACTCGTCTCCCGTGATCCCTCATCCCCTCCTAATCCGCCTCCCACTGCCCAGAAAAACAACACCAATTCCCCAAAGCAAGACCCGGATCAAACCAAACCCTCGGATGCCCATCCTCAGTCTCAGACAGAGCAGGCGTCCGGCGTTAACAATGTCGCCCTGACACCCAAACTGGCTCGCGCAGGCCCCAAGATCTTCGGCAAGGTTCTGGCGTTTGAGGAGCGGCGGGCGAGTGTGGATCTGCCGGCTTCCTGCGACTCCCACGACGGCGGAAGGAGGAGCGGCGGCCCAAGCAAAGAGGAGGGCCGACTCCTGCAGGACGCCGCGGACAAGCGCACCGCGTTCAAGCAGCGGGCCTCCTCTTTGGAGGACAAGACGAGCTACTCCCAGAGGGTCCAGAGCTACCAAAGCAAGTTTGCAGAAGAGCTCCAGAGGATCAAGAAGCTCGTGGGGAAACCAAGCTTGAAGAAGGCGTATTCCACTGAGCAGCTGCCGCAAAAGGAGAGGATGATGACGAGGAAGCTGGAGCCCATTCCTCCCCAAGTGATTAAAAAGTTGGAGGCGAGGGAGCGAGCCCTGGAGGGGCAGATGGTTCCGGAGGGGGGAGGGCCCAGCAGACCGGGGAATTTCCCACAAACCCAAGGCAAAGGTCTGGGGAATGAAAGTACTAGAGGGGATGAGATGACACAGCCAGAATCGCAGGGGAAACCAGTGGATGGCTCATCACAAGGAAGCGCGGGGAAAATCTCTGTTACCATGGAGACGGCACCAGTTCACCAGTTACCAGGGCAACCATTGCCAACAAGGACAAGACTCACCAGGTTTGGAGGAAATTGTCTTCACAAATGAATCTGTGCGAGATATTTGATTGGTGACAATAAAAAAAAAGCATGTTCAGTAATGTCAGGAGTTGATCAGTTTCCTGTGTTCCTCACACAGGGACGATGCAAAGACGGACGACGGAGAAGGTCACAGGTCAGCCAGCCCAACCGGGAAAAGGGCATCCTCAGTAACAGTGAGGGAACCGGGGTCCCAGTATCCCTCCAAGCCCCCTCGGCTAACCCCGTCACCCACGCCTTCCATCAGCCCTCTCCTGAAAAGGAGGAAGGCGGAGGTCGGGCGGATGTCTCCCGCCATGAAAGTGACCATCCCCACCATCCTGGTGGAGGAGGAACCCATGGAGACTGAGGGCCCCGCAGACGGCAGCAGCGAGGGGAACCAAAGCAGGAGGAAGGCGGCAGAGAGGAGCGGCAAAGCCGGTTCCGCTCAGCCCAAGTCCACACGAGGTAGGAGACGCTTTACCGACGGAGATAAAAGTTCATCGGCATCGTAAAATCCTCACGATAAATCGCAAGTCGCAAAGACGTTTTCTCGCGAGGTGATCGCGTCTGACATTAGGCGCACCGTGACGACCGATTACACAAATATACGTATTCACAGTGGGTATTGATGGCAGCGCATTAGTGCCTGGAGATGCAGCCTCCCCTAATGGCATAATAAATTAGCAGCCCATTTCTATTGTTCTCGTGTCCATGAGGAACTTATTTTCATCTTTCAGCGGCAGCAGTTTTTATTTGCCGCATGCGTTTTTTTTTTCTTTGTGTGTTTTTGCGTGACGCTGCAGAAGATCCCATGTTTTCCTGCAGCTTTTTTATTTTTTTTTAAATTTTTTTTAGTCATTATTTAAAGCTAAAGTTTTGGAACGCCCGTCACAGGATGAATTGCCTGTTAGGAAGTAAGAAAAAGAGACACATTTATATTCTGTTCACGCTTTTTCACCGTGAAGCCCAGACTCCACGGGCCCTGAAGCCTTCGGTGTATCCAGGTAACGGGGCGAGACGAGTCTACATAAACCTGACTCTTTTTTTTTCTTTTTTCTTTTTTTTTGTTTACAGGAGACTCGTCTGATGACTCCTACATGTCTGCTGGTGAGGAGGCGACCGGGGGCCTGAGGTTTAAGAGGCCTCTTCAGGACACCATGGCGACCAGCGGCTCTGAGGTCATATTGAAATGCATCATCGGCGGCAGCCCCACCCCCACAGGTGCAGCACATATTTTAAAATGCACAAAAACAAACGAAAACACTGGATGATTGATTGCTTGATTCCTTTCCTTCTTTCTTTCATTTTTATTTATTCAACTGCTACTTAACCAGGAGGCTCCGTTGAGATTAACAGTCTCTTTTTCAAGAGTGACCTGGCCGAGATAGCAGTCAGTCACAGTTCAACAAGCGCATGTATCCGCTTTCTTTATGATGCCATTAAATGTACCAATAGATACCAGTTTATCTCATTCAAACGTTTTTTTTTTTTTTTAATTTTTTATTATGCTTTTAAAAAAAATCAATTCGGAAATTGATGCCAGTGTTTATAGGAGAGACTTTATCAGCAATGAAAAATAGATGACGACAATAAGCAACATTTGCGCCTCGTAAATAACACAAAAATCGTCAGTTTACCTACATTAAATATGTCCTATCAAAGCTCATTTCACGCATTTTTCGCCCTTTTATTTGACCGTTCTCCGGCATTCAGGAGAGTTTGATTATAAATACAGCGAAAACCGGAAAGTTAAATATGTGTGATTTTGTATAAAAATCTGGCTGCTTGACAATGGAAATCTGCAAAGAACAAAAGAACGCCAGCCCGCTCGCCGCCCGGCTTGTGCAACTCGCCGCGCGCTATATTTGTGGCGCTTTCTGTGGGAGGCTCGGCTCGGCGTGAACGTCCTCTCCCTCTGCCTTCCCAGTGACATGGAGGAAGGATGATGTGGAGATACGGAGCGACGCCTTCCGCGCGGTGAGAGCCGAGGGCGAGAGGCACAGTCTGGCGATAAAGCAGGCGAGGCCGGGCGACGCCGGGTCCTACTGCGTCACGGCTGTCAGCGCCGCCGGCCGAGCGTCCTGCAGCGCCGCGCTCTGCGTCCAATCAGGTGAGGGGGAGGCCAAAGATGGAAGGGTGGAAGGAAGCGTTTTGTGGTTTTTTTTCTGTTTTTTTTTTTGCCGTTAGACCGCACATTTATACACCGAAAGACGAGAGAGGCACATGAAATTGATGCCTTCCTCGGAGGAACATGTTGACTCAGTCACAAGCCCGCTTTCATCCACTGCCAGCCCTCCTCCGCCTGACATTCTGTCTTAATGACTACAAAGGCCTGCTGGAGCTCAGCATCCCGACCGGGGCTCGTCGCAGCGATAGTTGCCATGGCGACCCATTAATTCTTAAAGGCACTGCTCTCCGCTGGGTGCGGATTCGGGAAAAAAAAAACAAAACAAGAAACGCAGGCCTGCCCCGCCATCACACAAAGGTCCCCTGAGTCTCTGAGGCAGGTGTGGCATTCAGAATCCAGGATGTGGGGGGGGGCAGCACTGAATGTTGGTTCTGGAGGAGGCCTCTGTCTCACACACACACACATACACACACACCAAACGCTCGCGCCGCAACCCGCCGAGCTGATTCAGCTCGCGTAAACGCGACCGGCGCCCGCCCCGGTTTCGTCAACAAATGCGAGCGTGCGCTCCGGTTCCGTCTCCGCGGCAGCGCCTCCCGGCTCCCGCGTTGCCATATTAGGCCAGCAGAGTCTAACTTTGCAGGAGTATTTTTAGCCCCCCCCCCCCCTCTTGTTCTCGCGGGGCAAATTGCGGTCTGCTTTATGTCCCCGCGCAAGATTGCCGCCGCGATCGTGCACTTTTCTCTCTCTCTTTTTTTTTTTTTTCCCTTCCCTTCGTCTCTGTAGATTTCACGGCTTGAGGGAGAAGTTGTCAAAATGTGGTGGGAGATTATGTGAGTCATTTTAGCGGGAGAGAGAGAGACAGAGAAAAGAGAGGGGGAGAGAAAGAGAGAGAGAGAGAGGGAGGGAGAGAGAGAGCTTGGCTTTGGCAGAGGAAGCCAGAACAGAGAGATGAAGATGCTTTATGGGCCACAAAGAGAGTCAAACATCAATAAGCTGTAACGCATCAACACTGTGTTCTTGCGTCTTCTTCTTCTTCTTTTTTTCTCTCTCCCCCCGCACCAATAAGAACGCCTCGCTGCTGTTCCTCGCGTCACAATGCGTCCTCTGTTTTCCAGGCTGTTTTGATTGAAAACTCCCAAAAATATATGTATATAAAATGCCACTCAGGGGATATTTTGTGGGTGGGGTGGTGGCGGTGGTGGTGGTGGTGGGGGTTTCAGGAATGATCCGTGCGCGAGAGTGACGGCGAGCAGCAGGGTGAGAGCCGAAAAGAAAGGTTAGTCGGGTCGGACGGCGCTGCAGTTGTGTAAGAGTTGGCAGGTTTACATAAATACTCCCAGGAGTATTTATCCCCTCGTGCACAGGCTCCGCTCTGAGATGTGACTCGGTAGGTTATTTGATTGTATTTTTTTATTTTTTTTATTTTTTAGCAATATAGCATGGATTTCGCTATTTTTTTTTTTAGTTTTAGTTTTTTTTATGTGACAGTTTCCTAAGACGTTCTATTGCGGCGTCTCACCTCCCGCTTAATTCTGACGCGTCTGGCCGTCCTTCTCTCACCTCCGGTTAACCGTCGACCGTCCTGCTGTAAGTTTCATCGCGGCACTTTCACTTTCCACCCAGACAAGAAAAGAAAAGAAAAAAAAAAAAAAAGGAAAGGCAGAGTGGCGTTTTATATTTCTCTGCCCAGCTGTGAATTCACTCTGACATCGGCGAGCGCTGCCAGGAGTCCAGACACGGCGTCCGCTCCCGGCACGCCATGGGAATAAGCGAGTGATTGGGTCGGGGATTAAGGGATTAATTCATTATCTGTTCGGTTGCGGTCACCTCAGAGAGGTCCCGCTGCGTGCATGCGTGTGTGTGTGTGTGTGTGTGTGTGTGTGTGTGTGTGAGAGCGCTCAACGCGTGTGTGTGTTTGTTTGTTTGCATGGCCCACACATCTCCATAACTCACCGCTTCACGTTGCCAACTGCTCCTCTTGGCAAAATCTACGGCAAGCAAAGAGTGCAAACATCCCGAGCCCTGACAGGCTGTTCCCGTGCAAAAGGCTTTTTTAAGGAGCCGCCCGGTTGCCGCCTCAACCGTATTTCAGAGAGATTACCGGTTAATTGCTCAGATTAATTAAGTGTGCAAATGAGGGTTGACTTCATCATGAACCCGGAGTGAATTAGACGGAGGGGAAGCGCGCCTGAAATCCTGTGACTATCTCGCGCTCCTGCAGAGGCCGGCAACGCGGCCAGGCCCCCGGAAGCCGGCGGCCAATCGGATGAGGAGTACCTGAGCCCGCAGGAGGAGGCGATGGAGCTCGGGGACCCGCCCGCTCCGACGAAAAGCGTCCACTTCAAAGAGCCTCCCTCTTTTCAGGTAGGACGTCGCCAGAGTCATAGGGATCGACAGGCAGCCGGCGCCATGGGTTACGACGATGCATCTTTTTACCCTCGTGCCATAAACATATCTGCTGACAGTGCCGCTTCATCGCTTCGCCGTCTCAAGGAGGTGGAGCGAGCTGAGAAATATCTCCCCACGTTTTGCGCCACGCTGTCGTGATAGCGTTTAGAACACGAACGGGGAATTCCAAACTGAACTCACCTTTTTCATGTCCAAATTTTAAGCCGGCAGACTGGGTGCGTTTGGGGAGTCAGAAATGAATCAAGCACAACATTCAAGCACGAAATCTCATTTTTCTGTTCAGGAAAGTAGTTCGCTATAGTATTAGTAAATGGCTATAGTTTGACGTCTTAAATCAAGAAATGATAATGTGCTTTGCTATTTATGCTATTTTTTTTTTTTTTTTTTGGTAAAGCAGTAAATTCGAAAATTCATGGATAAAAATGATAATTATACTTTGGCATTAAAAGCATCACCTCTGTTAAAGAGCCTCTACACACTGATGGATTAACAATTATAGAAACATAAAAAATGATTTTGGTAATTACCAATGCTGTTAATTTAGGGCAGCTGTGGCATAAACCTCGCACATAAATTTGTGAACCGCTTGTACTCCTGGGGTTCACGTTAGCAAAGTGCACTGCAAAAATTTTTTTTTCAAATTTGCAGCCAAAGTACCTAAATCAGACACATGAAACTGCTTTTAGATGATTGCATCTTATTTCAAAGGAGAAAAAAAATGTAATGCGTAATTATAACACTGGGAAAATGGCTTCACACAAGCAAAAATTTGATCTGCCAGTGAAACGCACGAATATTTGCTTAAGAATTTTTTCTTTGTCGGCCTCACAGAGGCACCGTCGCCCGCTTTTTGCATTGTAAAATGAGGTCGGCGGCCCACCGTTCATCTTAATTTAGCGTGCTGACGTGTGGAATCGGCGGCAGGCGTCCTCGCCGTCCCGCCAGCCTCGCGCCGACGACTCGGTCGGAAATAGTTGGGTCCGGGTCGCGAGTCCGAGAGCGGCTTAAAGCGGTTTCTGCTTGGTTTCTAAGGCGGCGCCGTGCGACCAGGACGTAACCGAGGGCCAAGATGTCGTCATGTCGGCCAAAGCAAGAGGGCAGCCTGAACCCATGGTTTACTGGTGAGCTCCTTCTCCTTCGAGAGCTTTATTGCATGCGAGCGTCGTAGCAAGGCGGCTCGAGCCATTACCTCACACACCCAAGGTCACACACAGGCGTACACACACACACACACACACACCCTGCCCCCTCTATCCAACACCTGAGTATAAACAAAGTGTGACAGCCACTTTATGCCGACCCAGGCTGAAGGACAGAGTCGCGGTGAAGGTAGCAGGGCGCATCTCGGTGCGGGAGACGGACGGCGGCGGCAGCGAAATGAGAATCAGCGCGGCGCAGAGGTCGGACTCGGGCGTCTACGCCTGCAAGATCATCAACGAGTACGGAGCCCAGCAGGAGGAGTGCAGGCTGGAGGTCAAAGGTGAGGAACAAGCAGTTGAGTAGGGTGGAGCTTCTTGTCCCGTTGGGGTCTTTACAGCTTCTGATGCTTTTTCTTTGCGAGCAGCGGCGGCGCAGGTGGCGCTGAAGATCAGCAGGCGGGTGAAGGACGTGGCAGTGAGGGCCGGAGAGTCGGCCATGTTTGAGTGCCACGTCGCGGGCCCTCCGGACGTGGACGTCGACTGGCTCTCCAACGGGAAGCTGGTCCAGCCGGCGCTGCTCAACTGCAAGATGCACTTTGACGGGAAGAGGTCGGTTCCAGCGTCTCGTTGGTGGCGTCAGTCTGGTGTTTTAACTGTTTCATGTGGGGGAGGGCGTCGCAGGGGTTGGGGGGTGAGAAAAAGCGGTGAATTCTATTAATTGTTTTTAAATGTAAATGTATTGTATTTCAGGTGCCGTCTCCTGCTAAATTCCGTACATGAGGATGATAGCGGGACGTACACGTGCAAGCTGAGCACTGCTAAAGGTGAACTATGGATGCTGCTAGTCGCTCTTGTTTGCTAGACTGGTGAAATATGTGATCATGCTATTTTTTTATTGGAGTTCATTTACTTTCATTAGTTTTTATTTTGCTTCAACTTTGAGATTATTTCATCAAAGCAGATTTGCTTGTGCGTTGATTTATTCATCTTTGGACCAGCAAAAATTAATGAACAAACCATTTTCAGTGAATCGATTTCTGATTGCCAAGCGATGGGGAAAATATATTCAAATATTTTCTTTGTGTTTTTGTATTTTTAATTTGTTCACACAACATAGGGTTTTTGTAAAGCCTCATTTTTGTTTTTTATTTCAGGAAAGAAAATGTTTTTTTTTCTCGTCTAGTTTTAATTATTTCCTAAAAGATATTAATAATTTGTTGATTATAATATTCTAGCACTCAAGCAACCGTTGTGGATTGTTCCACTTGTTTGTTTGCCTTCTAGGAATATGATGCAAACATAATTAATGTCTTTTAAATGGATCAATTATGGGCCGAGGGTCCAGCGGTGTTGTGTTTTTTTGCATAAATCTTTCAATCTAGAACTTATTTTATTTGCTGGATATCTCAGCTCATGCTGAATAAAGGCCACAGCTACATGTTCAGGCGGTATTTTCACCGATGTGCATGCTCCATGGCGCCTAAACGGCCTCCAGAAATCTCTCTCCTCCCAAAAAAACCCCCCCAAAAACCCTTTTAATTTCATTTGTAGAGGAGTTGACCTCAAGCGCAACCCTGAAGGTCACTCCATCCCGGGAGCCTCTGTTCACTCGCAAGCTGGACATCCTCGAGGTCATCGAAGGTCGCCCTGCCCGGTTTGACTGTAAGGTGAGCGGATCACCTGCTCCACGAGTCACCTGGATGCATTTTGGTAGGAAACCCAGCGTTGCGTGAAGTAACTGGCAATAATCAACTCCTCACTGGAAGCGCGTTTATGGTTTGTTTTTGTTTTTATTTTCCTTCGTCTGTTTTAAGAGACGAGAGTGGAGGATAGCGATAACGTCCGCATCCTCAAGGAGGGGGGCCGCCACTCGCTCGTCATCACCCACGTCAGCGGCGACACGGAGGGCTTCTACACGGCGATCGCCCAGAATGTCCACGGAAAGTCCGAGTGCACCGCCGAGCTGTACATGCAAGAGCACCGGGCGGCCATCTCCTCACCCATGTAAGAGAATCCGGTCACCGGGAGGAGGAAGGGAACGACTTAACCGAAGCAACCCTTTTATTTAACCCCGTAATTGTGCCCTCCCCGTCAGGGCCAAGCTGGAGAAGATGCCATCCATCCCCGAGGAGCCCGAGCTGCTGGAGAGCGAGGTGGAGAAGAGGACCATGCCGGACTTCGTCAAACCTCTGGCTGACGTGGAGGTCATCGAAGGCAAAGAGGCCGTGCTGAGGTGCAGGGTGACGGGGCTGCCGTACCCGACCATCGGCTGGCACCACAACGGCAAGCGCATCGAGAGCAGCGAAGAGCGCAAAATGACCCAGGGTGAGCAAAAGTCCGGGAAAATTCAAAGGAAGCCGAGGCTTTTTGGAGGAGATCCTGAATCATCCTGAGTTGTGTGTGTGTGTGTATGTTCAGACCGGGATGTCCACCACCTGGTCATCCGCAGCGCTTGTCACGCTCACGGCGGCGTCTACAAGGCCGTCATCTCCAACAAAGTGGGGAAAGCGGCCTGCTACGCACATCTATATGTCACAGGTGGGGAACGGGAGCTCTACGTGCCTGATGCCACCGTTGAGAGAGCAAGAGTTTCACCATTTAATGTTTATTTATTTTGAACAACAGATATAGTTCCTGATCCCCCTGACGGTCCGCCTGTGATCGAGGCCATTACAGGGAAAACGATAAGCCTCAGCTGGAAGAGACCGAAGAGGCTTGACTCATCATTTGGTTAGTTGTTTGATTATTTAATTTTCAATATTAGAGTTGATTTTTTTTTTTTTTGGTATATAATTTTTGTGGATTTTTTTATATAGTTTTTGTTAAGTTTAGTAAGGTTTTTTATTTCTTTGCTGACAAAATAATGTCCTTTTTAAATTAAAATTACAAATTAAAAAAAAATTCCCTTCTCAGGCAGAATAAATCTGGTTGGGTAAAGTGAAAGGCAGCACTTGCCCTCATTATTTCCATCCAGATATCTCCATATTTAAAACATGCTTGCCTTTTCTGTTCCTTTCTTCTGAGATCTTCTTCTCATCCCTGGGATTTTGTATCTCATCAACACAAGACTGAAGCTTCTCTTGAGACGTGTCAATCTTCTCCACATGATTTCCTCATGTAACCCCGCGTGTGTCTGCAGACTATGGCTCTTTGTTCTATGCGGTCCAGCAGCAGCCCCTCGGTTCCATCCAGTGGTCCGTCGTGGCGTCTAACCTGAGGGAGACCAGCTTCACCGTCACCGGCCTGTCCAAGGGGGTCCGCTATGCTTTCAGAGTACTGACTTCAACCGGCAAGACGCTGAGTAAACCGTCGCCCTCTACCGACCTGGTCCAGCTGGTGGACCGAGGTATCGGAGCTGCGGAGGCCTTTGAGTCACTGTTAACCGGTCCGGGTTTCCGGAAATAGTTGATAGAGCTTATTTAATTAAAAAAAAACATGTGACCCCTGTAGGACCTTATTTGAGGAAGGCGCCTGTCATCTTGGACAAACCTGATGTCGTGTATGTGGTTGAGAACCAGCCGGCGAGCATCACCATCACGCTGAACCACGTGCATGCCGTCGTCACCTGGAAAAGGTGAGTCGTTTTTTTTTAATTATTATTATTATTTGTTTTTTTGTTTTTTAACATGTCGAGCGGCAAATTGGAGGTAACAAAAGCAACACTCCAGCCCTCTGCAGGGCGAGTCTGTTTAAATGCCGACTCGCTGCGTGATTCTCAAAATGCGGAAGCGTCCTATCCCATTCACGCCTCGAGGGGAAACTCCCATCGCGTGAAACCCAAACATCCATTCGGTGTCCAGGATGAACAGACTGTGGCGGTGAGCCGCACTGCCACACCGCGATGCCCTAAAAACACGTTTCCCGGCCATAATTCAAAGCTCATAAATCATGAATAGCGGGGAACTTGCCGCCATATGTTAGCTGCGGTCCCGACTGGTCGGCGGATGCACACAACCCCCGAGGCTGCAGTTCTGGTTTGAGCCCTTCCCTCTTGTACGCCTGCTTTTATAGATGTCTCCATTTTTGCAAAGACGCGCTGTAATTTGAAGAAAAATGAGCATCGAAATTCCTGTGGTTGTAGCCATAACCATAATTTTTAGTTTCAAAGTGACCTTGACCTGTGACCACCAATGCCTAAGAGGTTCGCCCCCGAGCCCGTGTGGGCGTTCTTGCCCAGTTTTCCTCCCGTCTAGACTACAGCTGTTGTCTTTCCCAGGAGGGGGGTGGCGCTGGTCAACAAGCCGGGGACGTACGAGATGAGCATGCCGGACGACGATCAGCACTGCCTGAAGCTCCAGCGGGTCAAGAGCGCGGAAATCGGCCAGTTGGTGGTGACGGCCAGCAACCAGTTTGGCAGCGATCTCTGCACGCTTCAGCTGGCCCTGGCAGGTTGGCGCGGCGATAAATCCAACGTTCTGATCTGACTGCCGAGCGCCGATTACTGGCAGTGGGAGGCTGCTCGTAATTCGTCTCGAGCAGTTTTTGTGTCGGAGATCGGGAACATTAGAATAATTATCTATGGAAATGACCTCGGATTTCACTTCCTCGGGGCCTCTTTGGAGATGTTCATTTGCGCCGCGTGATGATGGCAGCAAATTACTTTCAAGGCAAACGCGAGACCCATATTTCTTCAAGTTTTTTTTTTTTCCTTCATCCTTCCACAGTGCGCCCGAAGTTTGAAACCATCATGGAGGATGTGGATGTTCAAGCCGGGGAAACGTCCCGTCTGGCTGTTGTGGTGGAAGGGAAGCCAGACCCAGACATCCTCTGGTATAAGGTAAAACCTCACAATTGTTCTATTGACACAAGATGGCAACCCAAAATCCCGGGGCCTCCAGTGTGATTAGACTTCTAGACTAAAACTTCCGCTTCCAGTTAGCACCGTCAGAGGTCAGGATGGAGATTACTTTTCAGCCAATGGGCTCTTTTTGACGGTTACCTGCACGCAATCAAAGCCCACTGTAGATTCTGCTTATTCATAAGGAGACATCTGCACGTGGCGATCGCTCATATTCGATATTTGCCTTCCAGGATGACGTGCTCCTCTCCGAGAGCAGCTACTTCACGTTCGTGTATGACGACCCAGAATACTCCCTGGTGGTCCTCAACGCCCGCCCCGAGCACTCCGGCGTGTACACCTGCACCGCCAGGAACCAGGCCGGCTCCAACTCCTGCAAGGCTGAACTCACCGTTCACACGGGTCTGCAGCATGCTCAGTCTCGGTTTGGATGAGAATCATTTGCAATTTTGGAAACGGACAAGGACTGGTCTCTCCATTGGCCAATTAAACTGCAGCGTTTATTTTAGATGTCGTACATCTCCCCATGCGGCGCGAACCAGCATAAGCTGTTTCAAAACTGCACCTCTAAATCCGCCCCATATGGGCCAGACCACAAGATGTCTCGAGACTATCATATGCAGCCATCTGTCACTTTGCAGGCATTCATGTTCAGCCAATCACACACAAACACACACACACACACACACACACACACA
>CAAKHG010022601.1:0-15947 GCA_901007715.1 Dactylopterus volitans
CTCAGCCTCTGAAGTGGCTTCGTTGCACAACTATCCGCGACTCGCTCCACTTACACAGACGCAAGAGAGGTACATTCAATCTGTATCAAAACTCTCCAACCGATATAGACACTATTGGGGTCTCAAGAGGTGCGAGTTCTCAATCAAGGCAGAAACAGAAATGAAGAGAGTGGAAGCGTTTCAAACAAGATTGACAGTGTTTTCTAGGAGAAGTTGAGTTCCTCATTCAGACACAGTCCTCTGCATGACTGGCACACCAAATGCCTGTTAAAGCCCATACTTCTCTGAAGACACAACCCACCGACCTAAAAGATAATCCACATTCGACGAAAAAACTGCAACCGACGCCGTCAGCCCTGCCTCCCCCTTACACTGAGGCACACATAAAGTTCGAGGCTCTCCCCTTCACCTCTGCGAGCACTGATCACTCAGGAAGGCTACAAGAACTACAGATCCCACTTGCAATGTACAGTAGCTGCTGAGAAAGCCTTTGTTGATATCAAGACAGGATTGTCATTGGCGTGTTCTCTACTTGCTGCAATCTACTCTGAGCCATTTCATTTAGATATTTGTGAAAGGAACAACTTTGTGAATGCCATTCTTTTTCAAAAGGGGGGGAGTAGGAGTGCAACGGACAGGAAGGTGTTGATGTACTACAGCTCAAATTGTGTATAATGTCTAAATTGGACACCCAACCTGTGTTAGGCACGCCGCAGCTACCTATAGGCATAAGTAGTACAAAAAACTTCTTATATCACAATGAACAATCAGCACAATGTACACACTACACATGGAGTAAAAGCTTTTCTTTACTCCGACGTGTTCACGCTACCAGCACACAGAATCCCAAAGTCTACAGCAACTTCTTGACAAACCTCACATCTATTTCACAAGCGCAGGAGCTAATATGGCATCACAGATGAACACTAAACAAGACCATGATTGTGTGGCAGAAACAAACAGGGAAATGCAGCTACACTCCACTCTGCACAAAGAGCCAATTGAACACGCGCAAATAACGCTATATTTGCGATGGACACAGCTATCATTCACCAACTGGTGCGTTAGTGACATCATACGCTGTTGTAGAAGAAACACTTAATGTATTGGAAACCAAATATGCGAGAATAATTCCACAAACAGCATCAGCCCAAATGGCAGAGTCAGTTCCAATAACAGAAGCGTGAAAGTTAGCGAAAGGAAAAACGGTGACAGTTTAACATGGACTCTGCCTATGCAGTCCAAGCTGTGCACATGGATATGTGTCATTGGAAAAGGAAAGGTTTTGTGACCTCAGCCAGTGCCCCTGTTAAACATTTAAATCAGCCACTTGACCTCTATTATGCCCTGATTGAGCCAGAACAGGTTGCTATAGTCAAGTGCAGAGGACATCAAAAAAGAGATGGTAAAGTAGCAAGAGGCAACAATGCGGCAGATATGGCGGCTAAAGCAATAGCAGGGTACAAAGTATATAAATAAGAGTCTCAGGAAACATGATGATAAATTACAGCAAGAACTATGCGTGCAAAATATTAAAGAACTTCAAAACGCAGCCGCTCTGTCAGAAAAACAGGGATGTAAAGAAAAAGGAGCCACAAAGGATTCCACAGGAATCTGGAGGAGTCCCAAAGGCAAAATAGTAGCTCCGGCTGGGCTGCTAAAACGTGCTTTCAAGAAGCACACAGGAGAGGTCAGTGTGCTAGCTCAAGAGTAACAGCTCTCTTTTCACAACATTGGTGGCATCTCCACCTCAAAGACACCACCAAATATTTTGTACAATCATGTGAGATCTGTAATTAATTTAATCCATGGTCTCACTAAAGGTGGGACTGGGTAGCTTCCCAGTACCTGATGCTCCATGGAAAGAAAAAGAAATTGATTTTACATGAGATCAGACCCCAGGGCTGAAGGTAAAAGATATCTTATAGTCCGTGTAGATCCATTCTCTAGGTGGGTGGAAGCCACACCTACCAAAACTGAAGAGGGAAAGGAAGTGATTAAATGGCTTACAAGAGAACGTATACCCAGATTTGGAGTGCCAGAAGTGATACAATCTGACAATTTGTCATTTACAATTACATACAAAATAAACGTCAAATAAAATAGAAAATGATATGAATAACAGAAATAAAATACGGAGTATGAAAGAGATATGTGGGTGTGTGTGTGTGTTTGTGTGTGAATGCATGTGAATGCGATGTTTGTACATATCAAACAAAAACAAACACAATCAAGAATGGAAACCAAAAACAAAAATCAAATGTTCCATAGTAAATTTGACACTGATCTGCATACAAAAGATCATCAACACACCAGAATCAAATGCAAAGTTTATCCGTAATTTAAAAAAATATATATTTTGAATATAGAGGAACCAAAAATTGTTCAAAACCAGTCTTAAATATTGACAAAGATAGATAGATATTTACAAGGTGCTGGTGGGAATTTCCACAGCTTTGCCCCACAATATTTCAACAAAAACTGACCCCTTGTGGTGAGATTTTTAGGCATACGTAATTGGCTTGCCGGGTACTATATTGATGAACTTCAGAATTCAGTTTGTAATAATTCTCACCCAGGCAGAAAAAATCTCTCCTAAATCTGGTCTTGTAAACAAAAGTACAAATTTTAACTATGTCTGTCGTTAACTGTTAAGAGCTTAAGTTTGTAGAATAATGGCAAAGACTGTACAAATGCATCTGAAAAAGTAGTACTTCGGACAAATCTTTTTTGTAATGTGTAGATCCTCTTAAGAGTCATGTAATAATTTGACCTACAACAATACTACAATAACTGATATGGAAAATAAGACTGTAATACAGGGTCAGCAAACAAGACCCGTTTAGGAAATAACACATTTTTGACAAATTCTTAATTATCCCAAAGGATTTCATAGCCGTATTACAAATATAATCAATATGTGTTTTCCAACAAAGTTGGTCATCAACTAGAACTCCCAAAAAACTTCACAGCATGTACCTGATTTTGATCTATATGGATGCATTTTCTGTTATATTTTCTCTTCCCATTAAAGATCATGAATTTGGATGATTTTTTACATCCAAAGACAATTTGTTAATTTTGAACCAATTCAAAAATTCTTTGAGACCCCTATTTGCTTCACTTATAAGACAATCAAAATTTGTGTTTGATATCACCAAATTACTGTAATCTGCAAAAAGAATAGGTAAAATGTCTTAATTACAGTAGCCAAATCATTAACGTAAATAAGGAATAAATATGGTCCGAGAATTGAGCTTTGAGGGAACCCACATTGGATGATAATTTTACAAGATACATCATCTTTAAAATTTACATATTGCTGTTTGTTGTTGAGATATTCACCTAACCAGCTGAGAACATGGCTTTTAAAATCATATCTGTCTAGTTTTGACAGTAAAATATGATGGTTTACAGTGTCAAATGCTTTTGATAAGTCCAGAAAAATACCTACATATTCATTGCGATTTTGTGCAGATATGATTTTATTTAGCAGCTGGAGCACGGCCATGCAAGAAGAGAGATCTTTTTCTGAAGCCGTACTGATGAGTGTATATTACATTCCGATCCAAAAATCTTTTGTAAACAAGTTTTTTCTAAAATTTTTGAGAAACAGGGTGAAAGTGATATTGGGTCATCTGCCTTTCATAAGGGACTGAGCTTTGCCGTCTTTATTGAATATAATCTACAAGATTACACTTCTTATTGGGAATCTTTTTTTTCCAAATGACACACCAATTTTGAAAAAGAAATCATTGAATTTAGCACCGTTGCCTCAGAGCAAGAAGGTCGCAGGTTTGACTCCCGGCTTGAGGATCTTTCTATGTGGAGTTCGCATGTTCTCCCCGTCTCTCTGCGTGGGTTCTCTCCGGGTTCCTCCCACCTCCCAAAGCATGCTGAGGTTAACTGGCTACTCTAAATTGCCCGTAGGTGTGCGTGCAAGTGTGAGTGGTTGTATGCCTTTCATGTGTGTACCCCGCCGTTCGCCCATTGCCAGCTGAGATCGGCTCCAGCACGACCGCGACCCGGAATAGCCGGAATAAGCGGAAGACCGTAAATGAATGAATAAACATGAAATATCAAAAGGATTAGAAAATGACTGAGTTCCACCTTCTTTCTTTCTTTCTCTGCAATAGTTGGCTGATAATTTGCTATTTGTGCTTGATGTTATTTGATGATTCTGTTAACTGTTGTAATAGTTCTTTTTCAGAACTATCGGAACACTGAGGGATGGGAAATCCACCACATATCGCTCACATATCTGCTGCTATACGCAATGAAGACCTGTTTACCCATAATTACTGTACATAACAGATTTTGCTGATAAAATTATATCAAAAAGGGGATATCAAGAATCTCCTAACCGGTTGTGCTGCATCCTAAAATGGGCAACCACTTGCAGTTTGGGGGGCCTGCAAAGCTGGCTGCCACTGATGGCTGTGACACAACACAGAGATAATTTTCCTACCTCGTTTGGTTGACATGATAGAATCCTGCCAAAAGGGGATTATTATAATTGGCTTCATTTGGAGTATGTTTACACTTTATTTTTAAACTGAACCAAAGACCCTGGTTTGTACTTTTCTACTAATGTCATACTGTAGTGTCAGCATGTCCTTGTTTGTGACCTATAAGATAGAATAACTAACCTGAACCAGCTTGTATAGCAGGGATGGATGAGACATCTCTATCTTGTCACACTATGTTTACCTCAAACCTAAGGACAAAGCGTGGATAGTGGTTGCCACTGGTGACTGGCCAATTACGATTGGTTGCGTATGAGTCCGACCTCTGTGCGGGCCTAAGAAGATACAGTAAATGTGAGTTCATTCCTGTATTCGGGGCTCATTCTGGCTGAGTTCTCATGGTAGCTCCATCACTGTGCACCCAGTGCTGCATAACTCTACTTGTGAGCGGAAACTGCAGATTTCTAAGGTTTGTTCTTGGGCTTCCAATGAAAGAATCGGGCTAACACTGGGGGGAATAAAATCTTGTTTCCCAGTTTTCTTGTACATGGTGGCAAAAAAAGGAAAGAGAGCAGGTACCGTTCAGTGGAAATGTGCCAGTCCAAATGTAACTCAAAGGAGAGCAACGGCATTCAGTTACCGTAACGGTGATTGCACTTAACTAGTTAACTACTTGATTGAATTGAGTATTTATTAGTACAACTTTTGAGATGCCAATGTGTGCTCATTTTACAGCCACGTGTTTGAATCACAGTGATTTGCAGCGGTGGCCTAATTTCACCAGTGGCACAGCCTCCAGCAGGGGTAGGCAACTGGTCCATGAAAGAGCCGTGTGGGTGCAAGTTTTCATTCCAACCAAGCAGGAGCACACATGATACAACGAAGTGAAGACAGTTTTTGGGTGAGCGGAATCAGGCATGTTCCTGCTCCTGCCATCAGCTGTTTCCTCTCAGCTGATTGGCTGCATCAGGTGTGCTCCTGCTTAGTTGGAATGAAAACCTGCACCCACACGGCTCTTTCATGGATCAGTTGCCTACCCCTGGCCTAGCGGATGTCTTAAGGGTCTTTTTTGTTCCAATTGTGTACATTTCAAAGTTTGTTTTGCAGTCAAAAGCGGCTATGGGCCTTCACCTGACTTTGCCTAAAAAGATTTTTGACTTGCATTGGATTTCTTGCAGTGATGATTCAACAAGCCTCATAATCATGCCTTTTCAACAAGAAGTCATGTTCCAACAAATAATACTGCCTGTTTGATGTTGTGAGATTAGGTTTGTTGCCTCATTTGGCGACACAAACAATTGGCAAGCCTGATTTTACTTATTACCAAAGACAATTTCAAAAACAAAAAGCTGAGATTGAACTTTTTACCACAATATTGTTTGGATCCATGGACTCGACAGCATCAAGGAACTTAAACTGCACTTGTTGGTATTCCCGACTGTGCTCAAAGGTGAAGTACTGAATGCCATCCTTTGACTCAAGTAAGGTCATTGATATTCCTGTGGAGACACAATAGAGAGTTAGTAATGACAATGGATAACAGGAAAAAGAAACAACAAAGTGATACAAGGTTAAAGTCTATTTAATTCACACTCCCAGAATTAAATTTGTAAGTTGAGGCAATGAAAAGATTTGTGGGAGCGGGGGTGTATGTGACGTAGCCACACCCCTGTGTGATACTTTACTACCATTTTGCTCTGCACTTCATAACTTTTAGAAAAGCTGACACAATTGTTGTGTAGCGCTTATACATTTAAAAACATGACGCTTGGACATTCTAGAATGCAAATGATAGGACAGGTGATGTCAACGGTGATTGCAGAGTAACTTTTCTACTTTTTTGTGTAAATAGGTTGGTTAAAAAAGAAAACTAACGATTTGGCCATGTATGAAATGCTGGACTTTGCATACAGGTAAAGCAGCAGCTGCCATGTAAACAGCAACCGAAAATGACAGTGAAAAAACTCAAATCCAACTGTTGGATTAACAACTGACTAATTTGTGACTTTTAGTCTGACCACAATGAGGTGGTCTTTTTTGATAACGTCAGTGCAATAAAAGCTAGATTCAGCCTTTAAAACACTGGCTGAATCTTCGAATATTTATTGTCACTAAAGCCCTTAACTGCTCTTAACTCAGACTGTAAGGTGCAACAGTGTCAGTGAGCTGTGTACTTGCTTGAAATGTGTAAAAATTAACAAAACAAATATGAGAGGTGATGACCTAATACTGTATGCTCTTTAAAATTGCACTATTTGACCATTTTGTGTGGCATATAAAAAAGGGCATGAGCGATAATGCTGATGTGTGTAATGTAAGGTGGACCTGGGCGGCTGAAGCGAGGCCAGCTCTCCTTGGGACTGGTCATCCAGGTGCTGCGGTGGAACTGTCTGTTTCTTTGCCGCGGCCTGTGAAAGAGCAACAGAAATATCACCATAAATGAAGATCTGTAGCATTTAAATCTCATCAGTCCAACAAACTTTTTCCTTTTCGTTTTACCTTTGATCCCCAAGAACAGCTCGAGCACCAAAATATCTCTTCAACTCTGTCTCTGGGTTGAGATTCCTGTAATTCACACAGAAAATGTCATTGGGATCAATTAACAATTAATATTCACGTGAACTAGTTAAGCAAATGTGTTTCAAGGGAATAAAGTCATATAGGCATTTTTTTTTCTTTTGTCATTTCACACCATGTCTGCTCTAGTTTATTCTACACAGATACAGAAAATCAGGGTATAATTCATCAGGCTCTTGTGATTTCCAAGAGCACGCAAAGCTGATGGGATTAATCAAACAATATCTCTATAAAGAGTAAGACATGCAAGCGTACCAGTAGGGTACCACAGCTAAACTTCAAAGTTTAACTGCCTGTCATGGTGCTGTAACACAACCATATCTCCTAAGAATTTGCTATTCTTCTATGAGAGCTCAGCACCACCAATAGTTGGCATGGTGAATTGCAGTATTGGAGCTCCATTAATGGCTTTTTTTCAGTTAAATCAGAGTCATCATCCCCTGAGTTGAGTCAACTAACTTTTGTAACCACACTGGCTGTTGAGAAGACAGATGACCGCTTTTGCATGTATATACACACACGCACGCACCTGCACGCAAACACACACACACACTCAAAAGCCTAGCAACAGAATCACTTACTGAACTTTACCATGCAATATACCTTTATGCCAAACAAATGTATGCTTCCAATTGTCTATTGTACTGCTATTTTTGACTTTGACATTCTTAGTTTTTTTTAAACTCTTATTTTTTCTTATCTTCTTAATGCTAAAAAACATCAGATATAGCCCTACTAGCACTGAAGGGAGGAGAATTTTTGTTTGGCTATTGAGTTCACATATCTAATATATCAAATACAGTCTATATATAATATTCTCAAACATAAATCAGTTCAAATTTAAATCTGACTGTAAGCAGTGAACTTTGCCTACCAAAAAGATGACGGTCTTCTCACCTGTGCTCCACGTGCAGAACAGATCTTCTTTCAGAGCTTCCACAGTCCGCATTTTGCAGACTCAGACCATTGGACTGTTCCAGGTTCTCGAGCAATAAGTCAATGTTGTCATCTGGTACCGCATCCTGACACCAAAAAGAGAAAACACTGTTGAAGGGAGCTAAAGAACATAAGTGAGACAATATTTCAATCTTCTTCTGAACTGATTTATGTACAAAGTACATAGTTTTTTCCTCTAAATAATAACTGAAGGAAACCATAATTGTCTGTCAAATACCTTATTATCAGATGTTGGGAAAAATAACAAATCCTTAATTGTGCAATCAAAATGTATTAAAATATATGTATTGCGTATTTTGATATATGCATAGTTTTTAACTTGTCAAAGCAGCTAATGAACCCATTCTCATTACATTTACCTGTCCATCTGCCGGTGTAACTTTTGTCTTTTTCTTTTTCTTCTTTTTCTTGACTCCAGACAAAGGCTGATCATGAAAGAAGAGATTAATATATTTCAGGAACAACAGAGATGGAGGGAAATTTTTGTGAAAAAAAAAACCCCACGAGGATCACTTTCTTTACCTTTGTAGATACCTCTCCTTGCTTTTGACTGCTCCTCTCAACATCTTTGCCATCATCGTCTGCTCTGCCACGGGTCTGCCTTCCATCTGGTTTCTCTGCATCTTCATCGGGTGAGATTTTCTCTGCGTCTTTGTCTGCATCACATATCTGGTCAAGAAACAGCCACACTGTCTTTAGCGAGGGCAAACTTCAGAACTCTGATCTTGCATTTGCTTCATATACTCCCACTTCTGTCCAGTCTCAAAAAGAAAACTAATAATTCATTCAATAATCCACTGACACACTTTCCAGTAGATACTGAACCGGAACCGGTGCTTGCTGTAAATTATGTCCAATGGATATTTAAGGAATGAAAATACGAATGTCACTTGTTTTATGCCTAATTACGCTACAGTAAATACTATTGTTGCCATTGAACTGGATTTGACTGGATTTTAGTCACGGTTGTGTGTACTTGCCAGGACTGGTGCTACAGTCCAGTCCCCAGTGTTGCCTGCTAGCTAACGTCACCAGGTCATACTGAAGACCCTCGTTTCTGGACTGACGCCGCACATTGAAGCAACTGAGAAATAAGCTAACGCTGCAAGCTAGCCCGTGTTAGCAAGTTATATCACAAACTGTAATCAGAGAGCTGTGGCTGCGGGCTTCCAACGTCCCTTACCAGTTCATAAATGTTGCTTAAGTTTTTCCGGTCCTTGCTTTTCTTGGTTTTTCGGCTGCTCTCGGTCTTGTTTGAAAGTGGACCAACACTCGCCGCGTCCAGCGGCTCCTCTTCAGCCTGCTCGTCGGGGCTTTCGCCCAAAGTTACATCGCCGATGTCCAGGGCCTCCTGACCCCGCTGTTTCCCTTTGAGCCTTCGCAGAGCCCGGGTAGACATTGTTCAGATCTCACATGGAATCAGATGCTTAAATATATGCTACTGTAAACAAGGGTTTACTAAGCACTGCCAAGCCAGTGAGTTCCTTATTTCTTCTTCTTAGAAATGTTTAGCAACTTTGAAGCTTCCGAGCGCATCACTGCCCCCTGCAGAATAGAAAGAAAACTGCATCAATCGTCCCTGCTGATTTATGGACGATTCACATTACCGGTGCACTATAAATGCATTAATGTTCGTCAAGGGAGTGATAGCAAAACAGTTTTCCTTGGCAAAATATAAAATAATTGATTGAGATAAAGTAAAACGGAAGGAGGTCTCTGTGCAGGCGACAGCCATAATCCTGACCTAGAGTTTTCTTGCAGTTTTCAGGCTGTCTGTCTGTATGTACGTCTGTCCCATTTTTGTGAACACAATATCGCAGCGATATCTGGAAAGACGGCCCTCAAATTCGACACAAATCCATTCGATTTTGGTGGTCAGAGGTTGAAGGAAAGTTCGTTGTGACCTCAAATCTGTCCCTGTTTTGTGAAAACGTTATCTCAGGGGTGCATCAAGGAAAAGTCTTCATATTAGGGAGTCTTGAAATTTGGCATGCATGCTAACTCAGGATTAAGGATGAAAGTCTAAGGTTTTCATGGGCAGAGGTCAAAGGTCACTGTCAAAATTAATTTTGGCTGTGAAATACACTGATAATGACAAAATTACACACTAAGAGAATAACATCACTTGGCATGCCATAATGTGTGTGTGTTGTCTCACTGCAGGAATTTCTCAGAAATGTCACTTTCATCCGCTTATTCCGGCCATTCCGGGTCGCGGTCGTGCTGGAGCACACCCTGGATGAGACGCCAGCTGAGATGAGACGCCAGCTCATCGCAGGCCACATGAAAGACATACATGTTTTCGCATGCTTTTGGAGGTGGGAGGAAGCTGGAGTACCCGGAGAGAACCCACGCAGACACAGGGAGAGCATGCGAACTCCACATAGAAAGACCCCAGACCTTCTTGCTATGAGGCATCGGTGCTAACCACCGCACCACCGTGTCGCCCGAAATGACACTTTGTAATCAAAAATCAAAGGTCAGCCTCACTGTGAGCTGTATCATTCTTGGGAACATGGTATTCCAGGATTGCCTAGACATATGGTGTTCTAGTTCTCCAAAATTAATTTTGAATTTGTTACTTAATGTGACCCTGCATGACATGCAACAGCCACCTTCCTCTTAATTTCTAAGAACTTCACTATTTCAGTTACATAACATTTGATATTTGCTTATCTGTTCCCACATTTGATCACCTTTTTTTTTAGCTCATGGAAATTTGAACATTCTCCTGATAATCTAGTCTACTACTTTTTATTTTACAGTTTAACTATTCAAGCACTTTGACTTAGGCTGGGGGTATGAATTTTGTCATACAAATGAATTTATTTGACTCACTTAAGAATTAAATATTTGTCACACAACTCCCCAAATAATCTGGGGCAAGTTCCTTTACGTGACAGAAGGGGGAAGCATTCACCTCAGAAAAAGTGCATGAGAAAATTCTAAATAACTTCCAGTATGAGTTAAGAAGCTAGAAACTACCACACTTCCAGCACTACATTGGACATAAAACATCTTATACAACAACATCTTATACTGTTAGTCAAGCCAAAAATGAAGATTGCATACAGAACAAAGCAGAAAATATTCCCGAAAGACGTAAGCACCTTTTGATAATGATTATGATAATTACGTGTTGCACATTGTTGCTGTGTTTCAAATGTTGTTGCCTAACCCGCTGAAATGAGGAAGTGTGCCTGTGGTTTACATAGACTTCTACTGTTTTACCAGTCAACTGTAAAAAGCTAAATGAAAACCTTTAGTGAGAAGAGAATGTACCAACACAAAACCTGTCTGACAACCAGCTGTATCACCGCTTAACTGTGATACATGACTTCAGACCTTGTCCAGTGAATTACGGAAAGACACCACCCCAGTTATGTGGGAGAAAAGAAGCATGTGAGAGATGGAAATTCCAATGTGTTCAAGTTCAGAGCGATTGCAAAATAAGGGATGTTGAAAGTGCCATCACTGAAAATGAATTTCCACACATGAACAATGCAACACAACAACGGAGAGTGATTCAGGAGAATATGTGATTTATTTACAAGACATCAAAACAACAGAAAAAAAAACAGTTTTTTTTTAATACAAGGCTAATGTCAGCAAGATATAACCAAGAACATTAGGCGAATGTAAAGCAAACAGTTGACTTAAGAAATAAAAGAAAGTTAATAAGGTAAAAGAACACAGCATACAGGATACACTATATCCTTTTAGTATACTGTATGATGTGCATATACAGTACAGCAGATGCAAGACAGCTTAAAATATCACTGGAGGTTGTGGCAGAAAACACTTGCATCACAGCAGTAAACTTAACTTCATGTACAGTCTTTTCGCTTCATAAAATTTGTGATATGTTGCTGTTTAGCAGCTACAGCATTTACTTCTCATGGCATCCTTCTTCTTCACAAACAGAACTTCTCTTTACCCATCCTCCTAAGAAAGATTTTTCTCTTTTCTGTTGTCAGAATACATAAGAGAAGGTTGAGGTATGGCAGCATGAGCCCAACAGTCAGAGAAGGGAGGATGGGATTCTTACGGGACCGCTTATGTCTCGTCTGCAGTGACAGACATGGGGTTGTCATAAGCTGCTCCCTCTAGGTCATCCACATGTTTTCGACGCATCTCTGCAGGAGGTCTTGGTGGAGGATTCTGAGGGGGCTCCTTGATGGTGTCAATTGGCTTCCGACTCTCCATCTTTGGAAGAATGGGCTCCCAGTGTTCTCCTCGGATGGCTGCCTTGAAAGCAGGAGGAGTTGCATATAAGTCAGTAATGAGCGTAGAAGACCTATTTCCCCCAGCAGCTACTTCAAATTATCTTGTGTTGTCCGTAATGGAACATTTGTGAACATATTGATCAAAATTAGATAAATAGTGATAAGAAGGAAGCTATAGAACTTTAGTTGCCACAGAAAAGAGCTATTGAATAACTGAGTCACACCCCTGACAACGCAGGTTTCATAACTACAATGCTATGTCTCAACAGGGCTGCCAGGAATGAAACAATCTCTTCCTTGTCTCCATCACCTGTTCACTTCCTGCCTCAGCTGACTACTTTATCGTAGTTCATAAAGTTAAAACTGCTTAACCGGAGAGGTAAGAGCTATCGACTTACTGCGAGGTAAATGAGGCTGGCGATACCGAGGCAGACACATCCCAGGACAGTGGCGAGCATGAAGCCTCCAGGAACACAGATTCTAAGAAAGAGAAGGGAGGCTTTTGAGAACCAAGACTACATTGTCAAATGAATAGTCTTTTAATGGAGTGACAGACTGGGGAGGAGAGGAATGCTGTCAAGCAAAGGAAAAAAGGTTATGTACTCACGCAGCATGTATAAATGCTCTGACATAATAGTTCCTTGTTAATGGTCCAAAAGATTTCACACACACAGTGAAGCAGTACTGGCCACTGAAAGGAGACAAGAGGACGCAGTGAGCCCCTGACCCGTCTTCACCAAAGCATGATTTTTATCATCACGCTGCCGGCATACAAGCACGTAAATTATACATTATTAAATGGGACCACTTACGTTCTCTCCACACCTGTGCCCTTTGCCCTCTTGCCTCTTGGGTATTCAAGCAGGCACACAAACACTCCAGCAGCACTATACGCGTAGTATGTTAAGGCATAGTCACTGCTCACAGGTTTCTCCAAGATGTGTACAAACTTTGGTTAATCACGAGACTTAAAAATTTAAAAAAAAGAAAATGGGTGGTGATTCTGAGATTGAAAAGAAAACATTGAACCTACTGTATATTATGCAGTATTATAAATTATGCATGATTATGCATTATATTATGTATTAGACAGTCTCTTGTCTACACCTGAGCTGACACATTTGAGATGTAATGCTTAATTTCCAAACAAAGACGTATGGTGTTGTCACACACACAAAAAAAGGCTACACCTGATCAACTTCTGCGACAGTTCATTTTACACATTCCTTTGCTGTTATGAATCGTTTCCCAGCATACAAGCGGAACAGCAAATGCTTGTATGCGGACACCAGTGGTGCAGACACTTCACAGGTTTAAGAGTGGATCTTTCAGGAGGGAGACTGGATATTGAACATTTTCACAAAATGTGATAGTTTTTTTTTTTTTTTAAGTTAAATTCTGGTTGATGAAAAGTGTAAAGGATACACTGCATAAGCAGCAAACTGCCATCCTCTGAACTGTCCAGCTACCCCCACAATGCCGCCAGTGAGGAGAACTGAAAGAAAGAAGCAGGAAGGTGAATCTTAACAGTAAAAAAAACACGCACATCACCGGACTTTCACGCTCGGACTTCAAACAAGCGTGACGGCTCCCTCGACTTACAACGTATGACGCTGACGTCATCGAAATCAAAGCAGCATCAATCAAGAGTGACCGCAGCTTTTTAAAAAAATAACCCACTTAAAAAAAAAGATGCTCGACTGTTACAAAAAAAAAAATTATTGTTGTGAAATTATAAAAATGCCACACTTGCAAACACTGCACCGAGAACAAAAAGTGAGAATACTCCTCATAGCAACACTCACTGAGCCCCGCGGCCAGCGCCTGCTCGTTGGCCCACATCGCCCACTCGATCTTCCCCATCTTCTTCTTCACTGGTGCCGATGGATGCGACTTCTCCCCGTCGGCGTTCCGGCAACTTTGACGGCGGCTACGAGGAAGGGTATTTTTTTTTAATAAGGAGGCGCAGCGAGGTGCGTGCGTACGTACGTGCGTGCGTGCGTGCGAACGTGTGAAGAATGAGGAAACTAAACAGGTGCCACTTTTAAACTGGCCAGTCCCCGTTTCGTTTATTCGTCATTTCCGAGCAGCTCAGCGGGAGGAGCCGCGCCGCACGGGGGCCAAAAAAACAAAACAAAACACACGTCCCCACGAAGCAGCCCCCCCCCCCCTCCTCGAGTCAAACAATTCTCTTTAAAGACGTGTACAAATGTGGATATCATGAGGTTTAAGGTTGCCACCCTTGGCTACAGGAGCAGACGTCAAACAGAGTCCATGTCGCTCGCTGGCGTCAGGCGGGCAGGTGCAGTAAGAGGTCATCTCCCGAACTCCGGCGCCTCTCAGTTGTTCCTTCCCGTAAAGTGTCCCGGAGAAGTCCGCAGATAACACGTCTCACGTTCACACGCAGCGACTTGGAACAAAAATAAGTGGTGCCAACAATTTCATGGCTGTTTTTTTTTCCTATAAACATCACATCTTCAAATGCAAAAAAAAAAAAATCATGTATTTTGGATATGAAGAGCAACACACTATTTAATTGGAATAACTTATGGAGACAGTATTTTGATTTTCCTTTACATTTCCCGTCTAATTATTGCAAGTAATTCTGGCATCTTCACTCATCTTGCACCTTTCACGGACCTCAGGTTGTGGCAGTGTCTCAAGCAGATTCTTTTGTACTGAAGCTGCTGAATATGGCCAATAAAATGGAAATGATGCCTGCAGTTTACAAACTCCGGCCAGATTTTACACTTCGGCGGGCTGCTGGCGTTGATCACAGAATGAGTCATCTCAGTACCTTTTTAGCACCTCAAGGAAAAAAAACAAAGAAAAAACAAACTTCAACCCCGTTGGTGAAAAACATGGGCTGACCCTGACTTTTCTGCCTGCATGGCCATGTTTTGCAGTGGCTGGGATCTCCTGCTTCCCAGCAGTCTTTACCCGAAGTGTTAAAAAAAAAAAATTCCTCCAAGTATTAAAAAGGATGCATCGCCAGTTATGACTAAAATATTTTATTAAAATACATCACAGTGCCCAAACCAACATTCTCCAAGTCTGTCCTCTATCATGTTGTTTATTTGAAACCAGGTTTTCATGATATGGCAGTTAAAACTGTTTTTTTTTCTCCAGTAACTGCTAGATGATTATACATAAAATTAACCAAAAGCATTTGTTCAAATATGTCAGCATCTTTTATGGTTCAGCGCCTTGTGAAAAGGCATTTTAGTGCTGTTGGTACCCTTTAATTACTACCTAATGCTCATGTCTAGGACAGAACACTTAAAAAAGCATTAATCAGTCGACACTAAGATATAGGAAGAGCTATGCAGGAAGATGATAGTGCAATATGAATGATTGACACACTGAAACATCCTCAGTCCACAATGACGAGAGCTGCTTGGTACTGTTATGGTTTGAAGAAAATACATTTCAAATATGCATATAAAATCTCTATCTTCGTTGTATTGAATTCATTATTCCGCCCCTGTCCTTTGAGGGCTGATGGCTTCAAACATTAACCTTAGGTAACCCTTCAGGTCCGAGCAGATGCTGTGAGGGATCCTCCACAACACAAGGCCCCGGTCCAGCCTTAAAAACACACAAAAGGAAACGGTCAGATGAGTCAAACGCATCTAATTCATAAGCTTGTCCTGATGAATTAGATGCGTTTGACTCATCTGACCGTTTCCTTTTGTGTGTTTTTAAGGCTGGACCGGGGCCT
>CAAKHG010022606.1:9610-23683 GCA_901007715.1 Dactylopterus volitans
GAGTTCAGAGTTCCTCATGATGCAAGGAAAAGGTGAATGAAATATGACTCTTGTGATTCTTGTTTTAATCTTTGTTCGTTTTCTTGTGGTACTCAAACTTAGAGGATCTCAAGGACATCAGCTGAGGGACAGCGTGTCAGGACCGCCTCTGTTACACGGCTCGTTGGTTGTCTTTGCAGAGTGATAGTCAGATAGATCCTTATGTGTCTGTCCCTTGGGGATCGTCCGTCTGGGTGCTGAAAGCCTCAGAGATGTTTGTCTTCTGTGTGTGTGTGTGTGTGTGTGTGTGTGTGTGTGTGTGTGTGTGTGTGTGCGTGTGTGTGTGTGTGTGTGTGCTTTCAGTTGGATAAGTAATAATAAGGTCCCTAGAGATGAAAGGGGATGATAAAGTGAGATGATGTTCAGCCTAAGATAACACATTAAATCTGCACCACACGCAGTCGCAGAGCATCGCCTTATATACCTTTTATTGCTCCCCCCCTCCCATTTTCTTGCGTGACCCAAATGAAACATCATCTCTCACCTCTTGCTGTTGATCCAATGTGGGAGCGGCTCAATGAATGAACAAGCTTTGATGTTCGCTTCAGGATGCCTCAAATTTGAAAACGGATGAATTGCGACCTTAAAAAAAAAAATGCGATCAAAGTGAATAACGACCTCAGACTTATATATTTAAGTCTTGGCTGGCGTGCCATCCTGATTGGCTGCCGTGTATGACAACACAAACTTAGGGGCGATAAGCTAATTTCCACATACATATTTGATGGTTTATTTGTCTTCCTCTCCTCAAGACTGAACATTGTCGCTCGAGCTGTTGCAATCTACTTTTCGAGATTCAGAAACGGTGACCTTTTTCACACTATTATGGCCTCTCGTCACTAACCGACAACCCTTGCATTTGTTTGTACGAACACAAATATGAGACAAACTGTTTGCAGTTGTTCTTTTTGCATAAGCTCAATGAGTGTGTGTTGGTACTGTATGTGCCATGAGTCCAGCTAGTTCATCCTTCACAGCTACTGAGGTTTCCTCCCGCTCGCCCTGTTTGAAGTCTGTAGTTAATTGGTCGGCGTCTGTGATGAACCCACCTTTCCGAAAGGTTAATTAAGTTTCCCTTTTTCCTCCCATTAGGGTAACATGTGCTTTGTCTGACACAGCACACGGCAATCAAAACACCACACTCAGGATGGACGGGGGGGAGAAAGATTAAGAGAGTGAGGGTCGTCTGCTTTTGAATTAATTTTTTGGGATCCCAAGGAAAAGGGAAGAATGAAAAGATAAAGGACGGAATGCAATCCTGAAGTGTCTTTCGGTGTTTTAAGGAGTGAAAATTGAGAAAGAAGTATCACAAGCAGGGAATTCTCTCTTTTTTTTTCCACTCCAAAATAGGTTTCCACAAATTTTATTATTGACTGCCCTCTCAGAATGGCAAGCCAATCAGTTTCTCTCGAAGTCAGTCTCTTTTGATATTTTTAGGCCGGCCCGCACGGCCTGGGATCTTCATTGCAGTAATTGCGGATTCATGTTCAATGATTCACCAGCCTTTGCGTCACACTGATGGCGTAGTTGCATTGAAGAGACGAGTCAGAGACTCAGTTAAGAAGACAGTTGTGGTCCAAAAGCCGGACCAGTTGGCTTATCACAGGAGCAGGTCAGTATTTGAGTCGGTATGAAGCGTTTAGTTTCGCTACTTTACATGGACACTGTAGCTTTCAGGAGGCTTTTGCAGTCATTTCTGCAGTTTGCTACAGAGTTAGAAAAGAAGCCATTAGGGTTACCTTCGATTGAACGTGAATTTTGTATTGCTTTCAGGCACTTTTATTTGCTACATCTCTTTAAAAATGCAGAACTGAACAAACAGCATGCCACACTTTATTTTTAAGGTCGCAGGATAGTTAATTGAAATATTGACAGTGGGGCTGGAAATTTGGCATCAGATAACAAACGGCGAAATGTAGGCCAGCAGAGCTGTTCTGAGGGGCAAGGCGGGCCTTTTTATCAGAGGGGCTGAGTCGCTATGAGGCCAGGATTTATTTACATGTCCAATAAACACAGCTCAACTTTAAAAGGGCCTTTGCTCCAATAGTCTCCCCTTAAGAAACCTCCCTCTTAATTTGCCATATTTAAGAAGCTTTCAGTATCTTACCATTTCATTCTCGTGTTTGTGGTAGAACCGTCCTTTCAAATCACATCCTGCTCTTCCCCGTGGAGCGCAGCCTCCACCACCTCCTCCCACTGCTGCCAGACTTGTCAAAATGTTCTGCTGCAAAACCCTCTGACCCTCTCTGCTGCCTACATGGGACCTGTTTTTCCAAGCTTCCTGTGTCAAATTCCTGATGTAGTGTGCCTCTCTCATGTGCTCGCTGTCTTTATTTTGGGGTCCTTCCACTGTTTTTAGCCAGGCGTCCCACTGCCTTCCTCTTTCCCCTTTCCTTCCTTTATCATCTGTTTTTAGTAATCTCCTATCCTTGTTCATCTCTTCTTCTCCCTCTCCCTTTCTCCTTCCCCATCTATTATTTAAGCATCAATAATGGGGCTGCTTGTTGTTGTTTTTTTTTTTTGCCAGCCTGATGCTGCTGCTGCTGTTGTTGTTGCCCTGCTGAGCAGCATCCTCACTCGTCTGCGGCTTCCTGTTTTATATATCACGCCAACACCCTCCAAACCGTCCGTATTCTCACGTTCATCCTTTGCTCTTTGCTTCGCCACCCATCTCTTATTACCCTTCCAGGTGCTTTGTATTCCCAGTTCACTCTTTTCTCTGTTGCTTGCCAGGAATGTGGCAAAAAGTGAACATAATCAAAACTTTGCACAATGGTGGCGCCACTCGCGCATATTCACTCAAAAGTCTAGTTGATTAAACAGTACTTCTCAACTCATCTACTGTGATGCAGAGGAAGAAGGGAAATTGACTGAATTGAAGATTGGCAGGATATAAAAAGTGCTGATTTAATTTTGAAGAGAAATTGGTCTTCATTGGAAGGGCGGGCTGCTCATCTAGTTTAACTAAAGGGAAAAGACTCATAGCCATGTTTTTAAGCTATAGGGGAAATAATTTGAAATAAATGGGAGGTGCCAAACCTTTTTGATAGAATGATTTGTGCTAAACATAAGGAAATAACTCAGATTGAAGATGATTTTAGTAATTCCAACCTCTGAGCTGCTAAATACTGTGGCCAAATGCAGCAGGTCCAGACTGAGGTTGACCCAAGGCTGACGCCTTTGCTTCCCTCAGCAATCGGTGGGCCTTGTTGAACATGGAAATGATCAGTTTATGTGGATCCATGCTGCGTTGAATAGTAATGCAGCTATGGAAGTGTTCATGGGGAGGCGGGGGGGTTGATGGATTCAATGCCGGGGCAGGAAGGACATGGAAGGCAGGTCAGCGATTGACAGATAGGCAAAGCGACTTGCATATCCAAATAACTCCTATCCCACAGCACTCAGGGAAATGTTGGCCAGCATGCATCAACAAAACAGGGAAGTACAACACCAACTGCAACCGGTTAGTTTACAGTTGGTATATAAAAAATAGATGTGAACATAAAAGATCTGAAACTCTAGCTAGATACTTTGAAGATACAGTAACTGGCCTTCCATCCATCATTAGATAAAATAGATAAGTACATTAAGCTACCAAACCTCTATAGAGTGAAATAAGGAGATTAATTATTCTTCAGTACAGTATATTGACCCTTTACTCTGCGCTGTGGCATTGTGCCAAGACAGAATAGATAGCAAGTTTTCAAGAACGTACATGTTAGAATCTCACTCTGGGGTTTAAAGATTATACTTCCAGTAATTCTAAAATTAGCATCAACTCTAATATGAGATTAATATACATTATGGTTTTATTCGGTTCAAAATTGTAAGAGTCCTTCCCCAAACTGACATGTACCCACTTTTATTGTGTTTGCCCTTTTATATCAGTCTGCAGGCTTATTCAAGTTCATTCATTTCGAGCCCACTTTTCCGCTTAAATTGTTTCAGAAAAGGTTTTAAAACTAGTTTGAAATCTTAACACGTATTTTTCGAGAGAAAAAAACAACAACCTGTGAACCAAAGTTTCTGAATAGCAGTGGCCCATATAACGGTCATTTCAAACCAAAATTCGGGTAGCCACTATAGCAAAGAGGGTGAATATTTGATTGCAGGTGGTGGCCAGTGTCGTCATGGTAATTGCATCCAATGTCGTCAGGAGACCACAGAGTCAAATAAGCAAGAAGTAAAATAAATCCTACTTTGTGGTGCTCTTTATTTCTATGGTGTTTAGGTTTTAAAAAAATGCTTTGGTCAACAACAGGTTGTAATTACCAAAGCTTTCAGTCCCAGAATACGCTGCATCATCTATATAGTGGATGGAAACTGCAGGCACCATTAAAAGCATATTAGATAGTCGCACCATGGCTCCCCTGGTACCTGCCTATGTTGACAGGACCATTTTTGTGCACTCAGAGGATGACCTTTCTCAGGTGATGTAATGCCAAAGTCCCTTCAGACCGGCCTCGGCAGATTTACTCTGACCTCCGGCACAAAGATAGCTGATTGACAAGCTGACAGAACGCGCTCATGGTTGCAAGGTGATGTGGCCTTTGGGCCGTAAAAATTGAGGCGGGGCATGTGGGCGAGGATGATGAGACGGTGGATGAGTGAGAGACAAAGAAAATAAAATGCAGAGAGGGAGAGAGAGGGAGGGAGAGGGCATTTAGCATGCCATGAGTGGTCTAGAATATCATATGCACAGGAAGTAGGGGTGATAAAGATCAATATGGGTTGCATTACATTAGGCAATGCCCAGCTCCCCTTCCTCAAGTCACAGATTACTCTCCAATCCAAACAAAAACACAGCTACAAATTTTTCATGTTCAACTTTTAACTCGGGTTACTTTGCAAAACTTAATATGGCGACCTATTGAAATATATGAATTGCTTGCGAGTGCACCGTATTTTCTCATTTATTTTGCTAAAAGAAAAAGAAAAAAATCATTTATACTCGGAAAAATTTCACAATTGGATACGATGCCCACATTTTAAGCTGATGGATAAAGGACACTTGCATGCGTAGTAGTTTTAACATACTTCACCTCCTGATTTAGAAGTAATAAAAAGCAGCACTTGTCTCGATGGGCACAGTGGCATAAAATAGCCACTGTTGTCCTGAGCAGTAAAATTACTATCCATTAGCCGTGATAGGCTGAAATTTTAGAGTGTAAAGCCCCCTCACAGGTCCTGCATGCATTAACACGCCCAAGCTGGTCAACATTACTGGGCTAAATGGAATAAAAGTGTCGCTGCTCATGTGGAGACGCACTCTAGCACACACACTCTTTTTTTTCCGTACACATATAAACCCATTTATGTGAACCCAACCTTGCCGACCTCCTGCTCTCAAATGGAGTTTAACACCCACATATGCATGGACAGATTCACATCGGCCTACACACCACTCGACCATGATTTAAAAAAAAAAAAAAAATGAACAAGGAAATAGTTACTCCCCCACACTTAATTCATGCTGGCTCCACCCACCAAAGCCCTGTCAGTCTTGACGACCCCCACCCATTACGCTTCCAGACAAGCACATGTATACACAACATCATGCTGGTATTTCAGCTACCCCTACCCCTTCCACCTATTTCACTTGGCCCCATTATCTCCTTACCATTGATTCCCTCCCCTCCTCAGCCTGCACAACCGGAGAGCCATTACTGGATAATATTCAAGGGCACTAATAAATACAAGACTGGATGGATGGGCAAATGCCCCATGATAGTCTGTGAATTTTGAGAGAGGGAGAATATGAGGGGAAACTGACAGTGATTGGTATGCCTGGATGAAAATAAATTATCGATTTGTCCATATAAAAACACCATTACTTTGCTAATACATTATAATTTTGATATGCTAAATCGCATAGCCATCACTTATATAACAAACCAACCTCTAAAGCAAGCTATTATGTGTGTATTTTGGGGGTCCTTTGCACACAGCCAACTGTCACGAGTTAAGATTCCTATAATTGCAGTCACACTTGCAGTTTGCATGGTTGGCTCGATTAAGATGAAGTCAAATCCCACCTTGCTTTTGGTTCACAGGTTTACTTATCTGCCCACAGATATTATTGCAGGCACTTTTCAACATTCACATTTTCACTCTGAATATTCAGTAATGTGTTGAAGTCATTTTAAATACAAATGCACATCTGCAGAGTGTCAGAGTGAGAAATCTTGGCACCATCATGGAACATTCACGCCACAGGCAGCCAAATTACTTTACATTTAAACAGTCACAGAAAAGAATGGCTGTTGAAACAGTTTCAACATAAACAGTGGTTGCTGTGACTTGTTTTTGTTGTCAAGAGTAGAATTTGTCAAATTATTGTTTGTCTGATTAACAGTAGAATACGGGCTGTTGTTGGTGGGGAAGCAAAGTTAATTTCCTGTCCTACCGGCCATGGTGCTGGTTTGCAGTCTGCTCTGTCTGGGCTGAAGTGATTCGGCAAACACTGTGGAGCAGGGTCCAACGTCAACAAAAACACCACAGAAGAACCACAGGGCGAAGCCGCGCTGCCAACCGGCCCCGGGGTTAACCTGCGGGGGTGCCAGGGCATCCTGGTTTGTGTGTTGGTATGTGTGAAGTAGTGTGTGTTGAGCTGAGGGCAGGAAGCATCTGTTAACATAGGGGAACCAGTCAGTACTGAGGTGTATCTGGGCAATGCATGCGTGCATTTGTATGTGCATATCTGTATTTTTGTCAATATCCAAGCCAAGTGTTTAGCTTTCCTGCCTGTATCCGGCAAATCTGGCCTTGGCCCACCTTCCTCAGGGTCCCAGACAGAAACGCCCTGCAACTTCCTGTAACACACACACAAGCACACACAGCGCGCGCACGCGCGCACACACACACACACACACACACACACACACACACACACACACACACACACACACACACCAGACCTTACGTATATCGCAAACCGCATAAACAGAACCAAAGAGTTTGTATTCAACATTTTATACCCATTAGATTCTAACCCAATTTTTTTTTTTGAATTGGCCACCATTGACCACGAATCAGCATTTTGTAGAAGATTGCTGCAAGTGTGGTTTAAACCTTTTGTTCCAAAATAACAATGGAGGTTGAGAGGTTAGCATCCATACTGCTGTAGTTTCAGTTACATCAGAAGTGTTTTTTCTTCATTGAAAAACTAGAAACTAACAAAACCAAAGGCTTTCCTCCACATTTTTGCTCTTCTCCGCATTGTTTGAAGTGAGCATGTGATTGACAGGTGGCTCATCCAATCACCTGGCAAATATTTTCTGAAAGTTCAGGCCCTTTTCGAGTTCCAAGGATTTCCAAGGGCTTTCAAAATGGCTCTGTGTAACAAGCCATCTGTTATGTCAGGTTGAGTCAACATTAATCATGTCCCTTTATATGGAACTACAAACATACATTAAATATCTCTAAAGATCAGATTTTCACCCCAAAATGACCAGCTTGCAGTGAGATCACATCAGTGGCAATAGCGTGTGGTAACAGATATAAACTCTTTTGTTTATTTATGCCTCTGCATAACACTGGTTTGCATATTTCAGACAATGTGCTCCGTCCTGCATATAGATAATCTGCATCTTAAAACCTGCAACATCATTTTCACATGCTTGAATATCTGCTCTGTTAGCAAATGCAAATCCCTCCAATTTACATAAATTAAAACATCCCAAAATCACATACAGGCATTTTATTATAGCATCATATTTTATTCATACTGTTTTGACAGAGCAGGATAATAAACGGAGGGTTGCAGAATATTAAGAGGTGACAGGAAAAAAGAGCAGGAGAAGATGGGTCTGCCACATCAGAAAATCCAATGACCAAAATGTCCACCATGGCAAATATATACTGAATGCTCTTCAGTGGTAGATCTCTGCCTGATGCTTTTGGGTTTAACTCTCCTGATACATCAAACCTCAAACATTTTCTATCCTAAGCAGGTTTAAATCCACACGCTTTCTTGCAATAGATTTTTCCTCACCCACATGTTGAAGTAAGTAGCGGAGGAGGGCAGACAGGCTGCGACAGGCCGAATATTTCTGTCAGAGACATCCATTACTTTTTGGCAGGGACCACCGTCTGCTACCTGCTGCCACACAGACATCTCTAGACTCTCTAGATGGCAACTGAAAGGAATTTCCACCACAGCCTGGTTGTAATACCTTCAGTCCTCCAGAGAAGAATACTTGACGTGGTGGGATTGCTGACCCATGCTAATTAGCTTCTTCACTGTGTAAGCCACTAGAAGTCCAAATGAGTTGTTAAGCCGTGAAGTGTGAATGAGCACGCAGCCAGTTTAGCACCATTACTCTCCAAGAACAGGGTGTGGGGGGGGAGCTGAAGCTTTATTATATTCCAGTCTTTTCCATATCCATTCTATATCCGCATTTGTCAATTGCAAGGATCCTTCAATTCCAGTGAAACAGAGGTGTGGATCTTGCTCTCAAACATTCATTTCCAGAGGTGTAATTGAGTCAGAATCGTGATTCCAAAGTTAATCTCATCTAATCTTCACAAATGAAAAACAAAATTACCTCATGTTGCTTGAGTTTGACATGAATATGCATTTGATAAAGTATTTCAGCCAACAAAACCTGGACTTCAGATGGGCCTTTATTGTAGATCATTAAGACTTGGTGACTTCCCATTTTTATTTTGTAGAAATAAGAACATTTTGATCCAATCGGAAGGTAAAAATACCACCCTAATTGTGAGTCAAGGTTGACTGACCACAGTGAACCTTTACCATGATCTTTCCACAGCTGACTTCTAGACACAAAACGATGACACACACGTTTCGAAATTCCACATTCTATTGTTTGTGGCTTAATCCTTTTAATACATTAATGTGTTCAGGATTTTAGACTGATGGATAATTCAATAAAGATGAAAGGAGGGCATAGAATTCAGGCACACACACAAACACACACGCTTTTGTCTTCATCCTCTTTCCTGCCATTTCTATTTACTTTCCTTCCTGTCTCTCCTTGTCTCTCTGCATCTCCATTCTTCATCAGTGCCAGACAACTGGGGCAAAAGTCACTGGCCTCTGGCAGTGCCGGTCACAGTGTCATTCAGCATCCCGTCTGTCACAATATACTGGCACCTCACATTGTGGAAAATGCCAACTAATAGCTGTTAATCCACCGCAGACAGTGGCTAGTCAACGTCTACCCAGGCTTAAGACCTGCCGGCTAATGATTGTTGACCCTCATACCTCACTAACAATGGCCTGCCAAATCACAGGTTTCCATGTGTTTTCGAGGTTATGTGTTGCCATGCACAATCCTCTCCTTATATTGGAAGCCAAACGCCGCCCTGATTTTTAAAGCATTGAAGAACTTAAGTAATTAGTTGCAGATTGTCTGTCCTGTCAAAAACGGGAACCTCACACAGGAAACAAGAGACACTGGCGCCAAAATGATGGCTGGCCGGCCAGCCAGCCAGCCAGCCAGCCAGCCAGCCAGCCAGCCAGCCAGCCAGCCAGCATCATCATAAAATGCTTATAATCATCATCATCATGTCGTGCTGCGAACAAATGAATTGCAAAAATCACATGTAATCGTTATACCTTAAAGACTAATCTAAAGGAGTAATTGAAAGTCAAGGATGAACATTTTTAAGCCAAATTAATATCTTTGTGATTTAATAGCAAAAATGTCCTGCTGTGATGATGATTTACTGTGCATTTTAAGTATGCGCAGTGTGTGTAAGGGCGAGAGACTTTGCGTGTGTGAAAGTTTAAATTGTGTGTACGTGCATACAGTCGTCCCTGCTTGACAGCATCAGGGCTCCTCATCTGGCCCCCTGCAAACTTTGCGCCCCCACCCCCTCCCACCCCCACCCATCCCCCACCCTCTCTCTCTGAGGCAGTTGTCACCTCCAATTCCAACTTCAATTCATTACATCTTCCCTTGCCACAGCTGGCAAACACAAAACACACACACACACACACACAATACGCGCGCACACACACACACACACACGGTGTCAGAGATATGCTACTGTAGTCTGAACTGAGGTGGAATTGGTTTCTTAAGAGAATATTTGAAACTTTTATCTTAATCTAGTCCATGTCTTTTCAGTTCATCCCCATTCTGCGGTCCCATGAAAGCCTCCTACCCTCTCTCTCTGCCTCTTGCTTTCTCGTTCTCAAATATTCACTTCAGGTCCCTCTATTTTCTATCCGACTCCATCCATCTCTCTGTACTGTATCTTAATCCAACTCTCTATAATAGACCTGAGCTGGGCTGTGCCCTGAGTCTATTCAGTGAGCTCACTGCACCTATTATTGAATAGAGCTCCCACACATGTATGATGTATACTTCATTTATGTATTTATCTTTGTATGTGTCATTGTGGTTGCGCATGTGTGGATATTTGTGTACATTTTAAAATGTGAGTCATAATTTGTGTGTGAATAAATTCGTGTGCATATACAGTGTCTCACAAAAGTGAGTACACCCCTCACATTTCTGCAACCATTTTTGAAACTTGGAGAGAACTTGAAGTACTCCATGCAAAGCTCGTAGCATAGATTTACTATCGACTGAAAATTATTCAACACACAGCCAATATTGTTGAAATAGCTGGCAACACAAGTGAGTACACACCGAGCGATACCTGTGCATGTCGTTCAAACGTGCAGAGACACCTGTCCTATTCATCATGTTCATGTTTTTGCCTGCTTGACTGGACCATGCAGATTTGTGTATCATGGATTAGAGCAGTTAAATCTGGTGTTTTGGGTACAATTCTCTCATACGGCCACTGGATGTTCAACATGTCACCTCATGGCAAATAACTCTGAGGATGTAAGAAAGAGACTTGTTGCTCGCCACAAAGATGGTTGAGGCTATAAGAAGGTTGGTAAGACCCTGAAACTGAGCTCCAGCACGGTAACCAAGGTCATCCAGTGGTTTTCCAAGATGGGTTCCATCCAGAGCAGGCTTGACCGAAGAAGCTGAGTCCTCGTGCTCTGCATCATGTCCAGAAGGCTTAAAAAATGGACACGTGTGCTGCTAGCATTGCTGCAGAGGTCTAAGACCAAACGCCACACACTGCATCAAGCCGGTCTGCATGGCTCTTGTCCCAGAAGGAATCTCCTTCTGAAGCTGGCTCGCAAGAAAACCCAAAAACAGTTTGCTGAAGACAAGCAGTCCAAGATCATGGATTACTGGAACCATGTCCTGTGGTCTGACGAGACTAACAAACTATTTTGGCTCAAATGGTGTCCAGCATGTGTGGTGGTTCCCTAGTGAGGAGTACCAAGATGCTCGTGTCTTGCCTGGATCCAAGCATGGTGGTGGTAGAGTCATGGTCTGGGGCTGCATCAGTGCTGCCAACACTGAGGAGCTGCGGTTCTTTGAAGCAAACATGAATTCCAATTTGAACTGTGACATTCTGAAGAGACTGGGCCGCATGGCAGTTTTCCAACATGATAACGACCTCAAACACACTTCAAAGATGGCAACTGCCTTGCTGCTCTTGTGAATTCCATGCCCAAGATGATGAGGGCAGCGCTGGATCACAATGGTGCTCACAGAAAACACTGACACTTATGGGTGTACTCACTTGTGTTGTCAGCTATTTAAACAATAATGGGTTGAGTCATTTTTCGTGGATGATAAAGCTATACTGATATATAAGCTGTACAGTGACTACTCTAAGTTTTATTCAAGTTTAATTTCTGTAGTATTGTCATTTGAGAAGATATAATACAATGGATGCTGAAATGTGAGGTGTGTACTTCCTTTGTGAGATGAGATACTGTATGCATGTATGTATGTGCATGTGTATGTGTGTGTGTGTGTATGTATATATATATATCACACACACACACATACACACACACGTCACCTCGGAATTGCTGAATCCGTGTGTGTGTGTAAGCAAGCCAGCCAGCCGTGGCCTTGGTTGATCAAAGCTTTCTTCAGCACTATAGTACATGGCTCAAACTTCAGCATGTGTGTGTGCGCGCGTCTGTGCGTGTGCAGTGTTCCAGGCAGCACAGCCAATGTTTTCACCTGGTTATTCTGATGAGACTTCTCTCAGTCATTGCGCCGCTAAAGGTAGCGCCTTGCTACCTTTAATGCAAAATGACATGCTGGAATTGATGATTTGATCTAGATGGGATTAAATCCTATACATTTTAAAAATACAGATGCAAGAGGTGATGGCCAAAGGAAAGTAAAACCAAAATGATACACTACAGTGGACAAAAATGAGAGAGTAGAGGTTGTTGGAATGAAGGATTGTAAGAGATCGGTGACGGGAATATGCGTATTTTCCTGTGTAATTATGTAATTAAGAATGGGAACACCTTCTCTTGAGTTGACCTGATTAAGTATTTTTTTTTCATGAGTTCTTTAGGCTTTTGCCTTTCTCACCTCACACCTTTTTTGGTTGTAAATTCAAGAAACGTGTCTTTGTACAGTATTTAAGAAACAAAGTGATTGAGTTGGATGGTCTCACCACTCAAGTCCATGCTACGGCAGCTTACCACTGCTGACATCTACAGGCCAGTTGTGCTAATGTCAGATTGCTTGCAACTGACCTTCTATCCATTACAATTCCTGTAACCCAACTATTTGGGTTTCAAGTACTTCAGCATAACCAAGTTCAATAATGGGCCTTTAGCTGTTATCGTTCCCAAAAATCTGTACAGTTTGTGCACATTTTCCGCAAATGAGTTGGCTTCTTCTCAAACTAATTTCAATACCATGAAAGATTGATCATATAATTGTGTGTTACTGGAGAGAATTACCAAGATTTATACATTTGTGGTAGCTAATAGTTCAAATTCTGTCATACATTGCTCTCCCTAACAGATGTTTATAGATTAAGTCCCAATAAAAAGAAAATTGTGTTATAGGAATATGATAATCTGTAGATCTATGACCCAACGGACATGTTAATATACTAATTTATTCCATCCCTTGTTCACTCCATACATCTTGGTTACAACAAAGCTTTCCCAGTAATTGAAGTGGCTTTATCGTAATGCCCATACTTGTTATTTGGTTGGAAAAATTAATTTTGTGACACTGTAAATTTTTTCCCCCTTATACGAACACACCATTATGGTGGTGTTGTTTCTCATTAGGTTTGTTTTGTTTTTGTTTTGTTTGTTTTTTAAATCACATACCTGCACCCTTTGTGCTCTTCATTGGTCAAGGGTCTTGTTTTGTAGCCCTTTTTTTCTGATCACTTATCCTTTTCTGTCTTGCTGTGGTGCATCTTTTTATCTTAATCATGCTCCATCTATCTCACAATATATCACCTTGGTGGTAACGCAGATGTGTCCTGCCGTTTAGTCATTAAATACTATATGTGAATCCTAATGCGGCTTTAGTGAAAACAGTGTGCTGTGTCTTAATCATATGGCCCCTTCTGGGACCCCGAAACAACCAATTCCTGACTAACACGCCTGACAGACCAAAGCTCATCCATTAGTGTCTTCAAGGTTTCCCAAAACCATTTAAACACCAACACATTTCTCTTTGCACTAACCTACAATGTAGGAATGATTATCCCAGCTCCAAAATGCCTTTGGGAAAACGGCCCTCTTGTCCATGATGCCAAATGACTGGTCTGCGCTTTATAGCCCATTTTGTCACTGAGGAAATAGGTGGAACAGAGCACTCAGGCCCTCAGCTGGTTAATCTCATTGTTAGAATTGGATGCAATAAGTGAAAAAGGTTTTTATGTAAACCCAATATGTTTTTGCTGATTTGTTTTTTTTGGGGTTTTTTGCTTTTTTGCTTTCAGGGACTTAAAAATGTCTATCTCAAGAAGAATGTAGTTGGAAAGTTTGCAATTAAATGTAGAGTGGCCGTTTGTAAGTAGGCTGAGGTGTGTTTCGCCATGACTGATGAATGGATGACAGTAAGGATCACGATAAACTACTGCGAGCTATATGACGTAGAATTACTTAATGGACTATTTTACAATTGCACACAGTAATCTTGCAAAATTGTCATTTACAATGTATTGCTCTGCCCTCGTGCTCTTCACCGGTGA
>CAAKHG010022608.1:0-14383 GCA_901007715.1 Dactylopterus volitans
TCTGCACATTTACGCCACTAATAAAATGGTAGATGATCATAACTCAGCAACACTGACCAAACTGCAATCTCACGTCACCAAAATTGATGCCGATGACTTTAAATAGGACCCACGAAGTGGAAAAATGTCACGACAGGCTCATCCACTGAAAGGAGGCAAAAAGTTGCCAAAGGTGCTCGTATGATGCTCACCAGAAACCTGGATGTGTCCGTGGGACTAGTAAATGGTTCGTTTGCTGCTCTAGTAAAGCCGGTAACCTCTAAAGAACATGGATCTGCGCACATCAACATAGTTGGCGCTCAATATGGATGATGAAAATGTGGAAGGAAACACAGAAATAGAGCAGCGGAGGAACCCGACGGTCTCGAGTTCATAGAGAGAGTCGAGGAAAAGCTGAATCAGACAGGAGTGGTTCGCAGGCAGTTTCCCATTAAACTGTCTTTACGTGCACAATCCATGAGGTTCAAGGTATGATGAGAAAATCAGCTGTGGTGTCGCTGAAGCAGATTTTTGAACCCAGCATGGCTTACGTAGCAGTCCGCAGGGTGACCTCTCTCAGTGGACTGCACCTACTTGATATGGATGAGAGGAAAATCTACGCCAACGCAGAAGTCACTGCAGGTCTGGGCGGCATGAGATGTCTCGTCTTGGATGATATGATGCCTCTTCTTCACCTCAAACAAATGCTGAGCAGCCATGACACGCTGACCGTCGTTCATCACAACACAGAAGGTTTGCCGTCTCATGTGGACGACATTCAGGGCCATAATTTCAGATTTATTTTTTTTTCAGATATTTTGTGTCTAACGGAATCTCACCTTCAAGGCTCCTTTGTTGCAGAGAGTCTCCAGTTACAGGGCTTCAACATGTTCACACGCAACAGACACTTGTCCTACACCAACATTCCCCAGATGGCGAGCAGAGCTGGTGGTGGAGTGGCTGTTTATGTGAGAGACCACTTTCAGGTGCAGGAGAAAAAGTATGTAAACAATGTGACTGACCTGGAGCTTGAAGATTGAAGCCCCAATGAAGGCAGTGATTGCAGCTGTATACAGACCACCAAATTAGAGCGTGAAGCCGTTCCTGTCAAACCTGAGGAGTCTTCTGTACTCACTGGAGTTGATGCACTGTCAGCCAATCATTGTCTGTGGTGATTTCAATGAGAATGTTTCATCCAGCACACAGAAGCCGATACTGGAGCTGTTTGAGTATAGAGGTTACAGACAAGTCATCAGTGCCGCCACCACAGAGAAGAACACACTGCTGGACCTGATCTTCGTCTCACCACCTGACCAGCGTCGCCACTCTGGTGTCCCGCAGAGCTACCACAGCTACCACAACCCTGTGTACTGCATTTGTCCTCTAACAGCTCATGAAGACGACAGATGAGTTTTAAAGGTAAAAATGTAAACAAGAGTTGGCATTCTAAATGAAAGAGTAGCTTTGATTGAAATTTGGATGAAAAAATGTGTGGCATTATTGTTTGTTACAATCATGGCAGTGTGAAACTATCCAGTAGGCAGTTGCGTTGTTGCTTTGTTGATGCGTTCTTCTCCTTAGATTTTACTGCTACAGTTTATTTTCCCCAGATCAGACACAAATTTCTTTCTTTTTTTCCCCCCGGTCATTCACACATTTCTTTAAGTTCTAAGTGACCACACCTACCTAACTTGGCTACGTCCCGTTAAAGACTATGAGGATCCGCTCATAGCAACCAAGACACCCATGCTAGCACACACCAGAAGCTGCAACAGCAGCTGACCCTCACCTTCACTCTGACTCTGGATTACTCATGGATCAGCAGATGTGTCGGATCAGATTCTTCTGCTGCCAGATCACAGTCACACATGTGCTTTCACTGCCAGCGCCAGCATCTTCGCAACAGAGCAGCAGGTATTAGAGATTTTATTTGATCAGCTCTTCCATTAGTGTCAATGACATTGTTTTTGCTCGTGACTTTCATGTAGCAGAGTTTAGCATTGTCAACATCTTCCCTCAGGTCGTCAGTGTGGAGACACTCAGAAGGAAACATTCAAAAGAAGCTGAAGGTTCTGCAGCCTTCAGACCTTCTCCATGTGAAGTGGTCTTGGACAGAAAGAGATTTTGTGGCCAGTAGTAGTGTTTGAGGTATGTGATTGTTGTGTGTGAGGAACTTTTGAACATGTTTTGTCATAGTCTATAGTTTAGGTCATCTACTTGTTGTCTTTCACCAGGACTAGCTCCTTCCCATCACTACACCAGCATCTGCATCCACTCACTCAGACTTCAGTTGACTTGAGCTAAACTCCTATTGATATTTTGGGAAGTTGAAGCTGAAGCAGCAGTGAAACAAAACTCCTGCAGCTCAGTCATCACTCGTCACTCCGAAAGCCACAGCTCCTCCTGGCTGCAGCAGCAAGCTCCGCCCCACAAAAGTTGTCGAGGTTACAGTTTGTCTTATTCGCTCACAGCAAGATTGTTGTTGGTCCAGCTAATGAACAACTACAGGAATTTGAAGAATAAAGTTCCAGTGTTTCTCTCGTTCGGCCCTCTCTTTCTCCCTCAAGTTGTGAAACACAGCAGATGAATGGAAACAGCACCTTTACAGCCACTGGACAGGTCAAAAGTCATCATGACATTACAGCTCTTTCATCATCATACTGACACTCTGCTTCACTCAGTTTGTCGTAACGATGGACAGATTGAGCAATCAGCACTAAAACAGAAATGCCTACTGACTCATCCACAAAGTAAGTGCCTTGCTGGGTTCATCTGTTTTAAGGATTATCGATCTGTACTCCATACAAGGAGTTTCAAAATATCGTTTATTTTATTCCTTTATGTTATCCTTTGTTGTAAAACCCCTTCACACATTAGACTGTTGACACCTCATTTCGATAACACTCGCATCAGTGCAATAAGCTCATAAACTATTACAACCAAACAAAGGACTGTCACACTCAGATCACTTTAACTGTGTAGGGGAGCTTTCATTGGTTTACCTTTATTTATTCACAATCGTCAACATCCAGGACCAGGAGCTTTGTTCTGTAAGTATAAGAAAATAGTAAATGTGTAATTACAAAATGTATTATGCACTACTTTGTGTAACTGTGTAATACAAATGTACTTAACTACATACAAAAGTAGTTCGGCTTGAGTTTAATTGCTCATGCTTCATCACCTTTTGTTTTCATTTTTAAAACCTTTCATCACATATTTGTGAATTTATTTATTGTACATTGCTGGGAAATGTTGGAGGTAGGTTAAAACAAACCGGGCAGTTGGCTGTGCGTGAAGTGGTTCTTGTCCTCCATATAATTTCATAAAAATATGTAACACACACCTAGTGATGAATATCAATTCAATATAACACACACAAAATGTGTTTTCTTGTACACATGTGATAGTTTGTTTCCGTTTCCATTGTTCTAACACACTCAAGATAGTGGAGCCTTTCATTGAATGTTGAAATTAAACTGAGCCATTTGATGCAGCCATTTGATGAAAATCCAATATGCCAACTCACCTGCCGCAGTGTGACCGTTCTTACAGGCACACTCCCGCTTCTCAGCGGAGTCTCTTTGAAGTCTGAGATCTAGACAACAAGCACAACATATTGTTTATTTATAAACGGTATACAGCAAAACAGCTCAAAAACGAGAAGTTAGACTGAAAAATTAAAGTAGGCTGGACAGCTGACCTCCAAGACTTCCGCTTCAATTGTGACGAGCCCTCTGGGTCGTCTAATGTCCCCCACTCAGGACATGGTGAAGGGCGGGTGGAGCATACGATGTCCCCCGTCCCTGAGCTCCCCAGACACCTGCACAGGTGCAGCCCTGTAGAACTCCGTGCCATTTCTGAGAGCCAGGGTATAGGGGTGGCGGGTTCCCCTCAGGACATACCCCTTTACCCAGTAACTCTGTCCCTCCTGTACTTTTGATCGGTGCTGCTCATCGAGCGTCACCTTGATGAGCATATTGCCATCACAGATGACCAACTGGAAAATGTCCTTGGTCCTGGCAGCCTCAGGAGGGCCAGCATCTGGAAATTTCCAAGAAAGGACTTGGAGTTTTTTTTTAATCTCCAGCAAATTTATATGGACAGGCGGGGGCCTTTCAAAGGGCGAGCTGGGGCGGTGGTTAAGTATTTTGTACAAAGCCATTCTGAAAAAAAAGGGAAAAGAAAAGTTAAGCAGGTTAGTCTATGAAAAACTGCAGCACAGGTATCCTGCCTCAATGCAAACCATTTATTAGCAATCGCCAATGTAAGAATACACTGTAGTTGACATCAAGGCCACACACCAAGGGAACAAGGTAGAACTTTCCTTTGAACAGGCAAAATTTAAAAACATTGGCCCTCATTTATCAACCGTCTGTACGGCAGAAAAGCACACGTACTGCCATTTCCACGCAAGCTTTGGTATATATCAATCTGACCGTGAGCGTAAACCACGATCAGATCTCACGACAGGTCTGAGCTTGTGTACGCAAAATCTGAGTCTGTGGATTTGCGTTGCAGCAAAGCAAAATCTGGCGAGTCTGAAAAATAAACCTCAGCTGTCATCTACGCATCAGCAGGCACATATTCAGAACAGATGAAAACGGGTTCTTAAAACAAATAAAACAATAAAAATTTAATTTAATGAGTATTTAATGAATGTTATGCATTTTCAAAAAGCCCACGTTTCTGCGCCTGTTTGGATTCAAGATTGATAAATGAGGGCCAATGGCACTCACGGGCGCAGTTCGGAGCACAGAATTGGTCTTCCGACAGGTCTCAAGTGTGATTTGTGAAACTTTCGTATTTGACCAATTCCCGCGTACGAATGATCGGGTCTTGAAAAAATGCAGCGGCCCATGGTTACACCTTTAAATATTCCTGGTTAAGAGGCCTCGCCCACTGAGGTCGAACGTGGAGAGAAAAAACGCTGGTAAGAAACATACTTTTCCTGGATGGAAATTGGAATCCTTGCATGTGAAGCTGATCAAAACAAAGATGTGCTTTTTGGCGGTCTGAAAAAACACTGCGTGGAAGAGGATGACGGAGGCAGTCGCACCGTTGCCAAAGGAACGGACTCCGCCTGGGTCTGAATAAAATTCTCAATGACTAGCTTAATCTGTGTGTAATGATGATTAAATCTTTTATTCATCCACAGCCTAAAAGCTTGAGGCAATAAATAACACATTCATAGAAATTCATGGAACCCTAAAAAAGCCTTAATAAAATGTTCAAATGACTAAATGTCCATGTCCAATGTCCATTGTCTGTGTTTGGAATGCTTTTAGCCAATTTCACCGAGGATACTTGAATCATGTTACTGATTAAATACTTCAGCGCATTTGCAATAGTTTAAAGTTTAGTTTACATTTTAAAAGCCATGAATGAGCTCCTGTCTCCTCCCCCAGTGGAAGCTGTGCTGGCCACGGCTCCCTGTGCTGGACACGGCTCCCTGTGGCTCCTCTTGCTGCACCGGCACATCCAAAGGGGCATCCATCGCCCAATGCGAAGTTGTGCAAAACTGAACTGGCCAAAATAATGTGGCGCACTTTCTCTGGGGGTTACAGTAGCGTTCCCCCTGCTGATCCCAGACAGAGCCACCTGCCATTGAGCATCCCGAAGCGGCGCTCCACTATAACCCGTGTTAGTGTGTGCGCGCACCGTTGAACCTGCGCTCCTGCTCAGCAGGAAGGTTTGCCAGCCGATCGTATTCTTTTATTTTACAAAATAGTGGTAAAACGTGGGCTTTTTAAAAATTCGTTAAATGTCCATTAAATTAAATTTCATTTCGTTTTAAGAGTCCGTTTTCATCTGTTCTGAATATGTGGCTGCTTATGCTTAGATGACGGCTGAGGTTTGTTTTTCAGACTCGCCAGATTTTGCTGTGCTGCACCGCAAATCCACACTCAGAATTTGCGCGCACGAGCTCAGACCTGTTGTGAGATCTGAGTAGCTAACGCTCACGTTCAAATTGATGAATACCAAAGCTTGTGTGGAACTGGTCATATGCCCGTTTTTCTGTTGTACGTTTGTTTGATAAATGAGGGCCACTGCTTCTACTCTCAACTTCTTTTCACAGGTGTCTGAACTTCCCTTTTAACCGCCCGCACCCGCCTGCTCCTCTGTCACCCTGAAGACTGGTGAACTGCTGCTGGTGTCCAAATATGCTTCACTTCTTAATTTTTTTACTCACTGTCTTGGAAATCTGTCACATCTGACCAAAGTTTCTTACTTTTAATCACAAGTTACAACGTGAGCGTCACTCACTGAAAAAATGTCCCATAGGAATGAATGGGAAAAGGCAGACAAAAAAAGGGCGGCAAACCGCACAGTCCGGTATACTTTGACTGAAAAACTCTGTTTCAACTCTAAAAAAGCGACGAGACTTGCAGTCATAAACAAATCTCCTTTTAGGGGGAAATACCTTATTGTTTTCAAAAGTTGACGATTTACATTTCGAGGTTACAGAGTTTAGAATGGGTGTGAATTGCATCGGCTAGCATGGAGCAGGTTTGAAAGTCGCTCAGATTTTCCGGAACAAATCACTTCCAGAGCCACAGTTTTGAAGTATCGTGCACCGTTTTGGGTCAAAACTTAGGAAATTTCGTGCCGATTCTGAAATTGTGACCGCCGAAACCCGAGTGACCGAGTGGTGCGTCTGACTGCTTTGTGTCTCTCTCTAATCCGTTTCATTTAGATGCAATAGTGATATGAAACATTTGCATATATTTAATATTCACCCAAAATTGCCTTTGTCACATCCTGTGAATTACTTTGATCAGAGACCAAGAAAAGTATACTTACCTCTTCGAAGTTCAAGGCGCTGACTGACGCACACTGGGCGGGACACCAGCATCATCGACCACGTAACAGGGAAGCGTTGCGAACCTCAGTGGGCTGGGCGCTCCGTGTCTGCGTGGGTTCTCTCCGGGTACTCCGGAGAGAATACCTCCGAAAAAAGCATGCAGAGGTTGCTTGGATACTCTAAATTAGAATTAAAAAAACAAAACAAAAAAAAAGTTGTATTTTGTGGGAGCACAGAGGTGCTGTGGCCCGTGACTGCCGTCGCATCTACTTTGGCATCAGTTAGTGAGCAAATCCATCGAGCACCGGCGAGCGCTTATGCTCGCAGTGGCGCAGCGCCGCCACCAGATTCAATCTTCAATTAACTGCCGGAATTGTCGGTGGTTCAGAGCTCCGGAGACGATGAAATTCACCACACGTACAACCGTCTGCGTCACATCCAGAAAGCTGTGATTTTCGTCTTGATGTATGATGCAATGGAAACTGGTGAAGTTAGGAATATAATTTTCTTCATGAGACCCATGAGCCCCTTCTCCTTGCCTCGCATGCTTGGTGCGCCATCCGTGCACACGCTCGAGATTTTTGACCAACTAATTTTTCTTTCATTAAAAAATGTGAGAAGGGCATTCAAAATGTCATCACCTCTTGTGTGGCCAAGGAGGGGTAGCAAACACAACATTTCTTTTCTGAAATAATCTTCTTTGGGGAACCTCACCCAAACGCACAATTGCGCAATATCCACCACATCGGTGCTTTGATCCACCGCTATGCTGAAACACGGTGCTGCGGACACATCTTAAATTAACTGTGCACTCACATCTGCGCCAATGTCCTCGATCTGCCTCATAATCGTAGAGCCAGACAACTGTGATCCTTTTAGCGGTTTTATGATTGCGTCTTTGTTCTCAAACTCTGTGAAAAGCATTTATGCAGAAGCCAGAAAGCAGTCTTTAACTATCTCCGAGTCTGAGAAGGGCTTTTTCGCCCGCGCCTACAGTATATCCATGCAATCCCATAGGATGCCTCGGTTAAACGTTCAGTGGTAGAAGTACAAGTAGAAGTCCTGCGTATGAGCTTATGCTGCTCAGAAAGCGACGCCGTCAGCTGCTCAATTTTTCTTCTTTGCAGTTGGCTTCCACGTGTATATGTTTCATTGAATTTTGGATGTGTGGTCTGAAAATGCCTCTCCAGATTACTTCTCTTAAACCTGGAACGACTGTGTTTGCACAGCAAGCACAAAGGGTTAGACCCATGGAGAACAAATAAAAATTCATCAGTCCATTTCTCTTGAAATTTCCTGTGCTCATCTTGTATTGCTCGTACCTTTCTCTTTTTAAAAGGGGCACCTGCTGTCTGCTCGCTCATTCCCTCTCCAACTTGTGAGTGTTGAGTCGTTATCTGCATATCTTTATCTCCGGGGGTTGGCTACGATGCATGACTAGCTGTTGTCCAAATCTTTTTCAAGTGGAGATGTCCAGATTATCACCTTTCCCTTACAATTACCTCCTTGCACCTTGCAATTTATGCTTTTGCCTTGTGGTTGTCAGTATTTTGTGATGAATCGAAAACAATAAATAAAACATATCAATAGGAATGTAGAAGCTTCGATTTTTTATTGACAGCACATATGTAATACTGATTTTTTTTTTCTCTTTTTTCAGTGTGTGATTTCAACTTACATTTTACTCTGTAATTTTCTTGTCTTCAGGTTGAAGAATCGTCAGAACTTTCAGCTTGCACAGACATGATTCTCAACTGCGGGTACACAGGACCAATTAACAAGGACAGCAGAGACAAAATAACACGCTTTATGCATTATGTAATGCATAAATTAATTCATAGGCGCTTATCCTTAGCAGGGCTGCAGGGGGCTGGACCCTACCCCAGCAGAGTTGTTATAGTGTCTACCATAGTGATAAGTGTGTACTGTAAATTACAACATAAGTGTCAGCTTACATGAAATGTTCACTGTAGGATAGGAGTTAGCAATATTACAATATTTCATTGCCATAAGAGTGGATATTGACTTTAATGTTTGATATTGTAATATGGTGAAATGGAGTATATGTCTTTTTTGGGGGGTTTTTTAAAGGCTCCATTACAGTAAAGTGATGTTATTTTCTGAGCTCATCAGATTATTTGAGCTGTTTTATTGTTGCTGTTTTTACTTCACCTCTGCCCTGCACTTAACTATTTAGGTATTACTGATTGTTTAAAATCTCAGATTGTAATAACTTTAGTAACGCATCAACAGTTGCCTCCGAAATATGAATTTGGTCAAAAATATTGTGATAGTTGGACATTTCCGTATCGCCCAGCCCTACAGTGAATATTTTTCACCGCCTCAAAGGAAAACAATTGACAGACACAGTTCTGTGAAGTTAGTTGCAAAATAGCCTTTAAAACAAATATGAAAAAAGAATTGTCATAAGATCTTGGATTGCGATCGTGCCTGGATAAAATTGTGATATGTTTTTGCCATATCGCCCACACCTACCATAGGATGACTGCTGGCCTGACAATCTGTCTTGAGCCTAATTTTAATAAAACTTATAAAACCCATTTTCTTGAAGCCGGGCACATTCACTCTCACTTCATTCCTTACTTCACCTCTGCCCTACACTTTGCATCCAGTGTCCTCTGTATTTTCTCAGACAATAAGATATAGAAAATAATTGTTAAAAAGATATGCAGTAGTTCAAAATTTTGACAGATCAATGTGGGAATTCTGTATATGATATGTTTTATCCTCTCAGGGCAATTGTGCTGCACTCTGCAGTGAGACAAACTGTCATGCTGCGGCACCTTCGGGAGGGACTGCAACTTTATGGCCTAATGAATGTTATGCAAAAGAACAGCGCACTGTGCCGTGGCCTTTTCGTGGCTGGTGAAACTAAAAAAAATGTGTGTTCCTTTAACTTTTGTGCATGCCATAAATGTGAAATTCTCAACCTGTCATGCACTCTAACAATAGTTTTCCTTTTTCTTTGTTTTCCTGGTGGTCCCAAAAATGAGTGAAAGCGGTACACTGAAGCATGTGAAAGAAGCACAAATCCTGAATAACTTTCAGGATTTTCTGCAAGAACTTGAGAGCAAGTGTTGTTTACATCATAAACTGAAACTTGGGAGATAATAATGCATTTGTATAGACTGCTGGAGGCAGATAATGCATACTCTTCACAGCTTTTTTTTTTTTTTATAATCATTAATTTGTCATTTTTCCAGATGAAACTGCTTTGGACACCCTTTCGGTCCCAGAAGTGATGCAGTGGATTACAGGACAGTCACATAGACATCTGCTACTATCAGAGAGACAAACTTTCAAGATACATATGGAATTTGACCACACATGTGTGGAACACATGCCTGACCACTACATATGCTACCCAGTTGTTAGTGCATGCTCACACACTATAACATTTCCCACTGCACATTGTGTGAATTACTGTGATTTCCAAACAAACTTGACAACAGCTATCAAATCTGGGGCAGGCTTTCATCGAGTGTGATGCAGTTTTGTTTCTTTGTGCACAGGTTTGCACATTTTGACAAAATCTTCTGATGCTGTTGTGAAATTTGTTGATGAAGTCAGTTCAGGGATAAAACTTGTTTTTAGACCCTTGCACAAGGTCAAATACAGTTAAGTGTAACTTGATCATTTCTCAAAGCACAATGCATTTCCAGTCATCTTTCACAGCACACTGGTGTGCTGCGGCACTGTGGTCACACGTTAACTTGAGAAAGTTTGTGAATGAAATAAAAATAAATCACAATAAACTGTATTTCATCGTTTTTATTATTCCACTATGCCAGTCTTTGCACAGTGTTTAGTGTGTCAATGTAAAGGTCCTTGTGACACAAAGTTGAGGTGAGGGGATTGATGTGTTGCTGCAGAATTGCAAAGTTCTGATCAGACAGAGGGCAAGGGATCTCGGGCACCACCACGCTGCCATGTGGGGCAGCATCACTGTCATCCTCTCTGTAGAAATTCTCCAATGTCTGAAAGACGAGTAGGGATAGGACTATCATTTTTAGGAAGATGTGATGTTGGCATTGTTTCAAAGCAGGGATGGGCAACATCAATTATAGTAAACAGAGAGTCACACAATTGAAATAAGACGTGAAATGCATAGTACTTAATAAAAATTACTCGTCCAGCCTTAATAGGCTTGCCGTACAGCCTCCATTTTGACATGAGTGCATTCTGTGAGCCAGACAGAGTGATTTACCATCAGATGGCCTAACATTTGATTAATATTTACATCTGTGAACAGGATGTCAGTTCACTCACACTCACTTCAAAATGAATGCCGTCCAACAATCCAGTTGTATCGAAGATCTGCATAACTGATATATTCCTTGCAGACCACCAGACTGTCTTGGCAGATGATACACATTGCCTTTAAAAAGTATGCAGTGAAGTATTTAGATGTCCACTCTGGACTAAAAACAAGACATTTAGGATCAAATTCTATTTTTTGAAGCCATTCTAACTTAATATTGTCATCAGATCATCTCATTTACAACAGTCTGTACAGGTGCGTGGGCTTTTTGATGCTACTTTCTACAGAACGCAGACATTCGACCACTGAATTGTTAAAAATGAATTACTTGGTAACACACGGAGCATCTGTGAGGATTTTGCAGGCTAAAATGAGATCAATCACATCCCACCACTCACTGGCTCGGTCAAATGCCCAAACAGTTGGTCTGCAGCGGCAATTTTGCAAACTGAGAACCAAAAAAACATCTTTCATTACACAGCAGTGATGGTGGGGGGTTCACATCATCTACTTTAGAAGAGTGCCAACACCACACTACAGCAACCTTAGAAAAGGTTTATGTTGAAAATGTTAAATTGTATAAAACACATTTTGGTGTATTTCAAGAGCAAAGGCATTACGAGAAAGTAACAACGGACTTGAACATACGCACAACTATCATTGTCCTTGAACTATTACCATGCAATGCTATATCGCACAAATTTGAAGATTTCACTGATACAGCTGGTTTACTGTTAAAACAGTTTTTTTCTTACTTATGTTATGATTGAGCAACATGTTTCTTCAAACACATAAGGTGTATAGATCCCATTAGAAGCGCCTATTCACACCACCTTACACACTTCATTCATTGGCTGGATTGGATGGGGGGGTTGGGTTTGTGTGTTGCTGGGAGCATCACGCTGATTGAAGACACCTGTGTGAATCAGAGGACAGACACAGATGAAGCTTGAGACTGATGTGGTGTGACTTTTCTCCCCTCGGTTTTGGTTTATGGTTTCGTTTGTGGGATTTTTTTTTTCTTCACCTAACGTTATTCAAAAGACTTTGTATTAAAACTTGAATGTGGAGCCAGAGGCTGATGCAGGACAACCGCTTGGGCTTGCCACTTGTAGCCGACGGTCGACGGAGCAGCAGGCCGGGGCCCCAGAGCCTGGTAAGCCCACATCCCACTCCTCGGTCTCAGTCCAGCCAACACCTCACACTCACAAACGTAACACTTATATATATATTACAATACATTCGTAAGCATAAACTCACAAGGCCACGATGCGGTTACATGAGTTAGCTGAACATCTTAAGCCGTCGCTTTCGTCTTTTCAAAATGAGATCGTCCTCCTCGCCTGAGCTGTGAAAAATCATTTTCCGGGGTCTCTTGGTGTTTATGCAGCAGTTCTTATCATTGCCACCTTCCGCCTTCTCTCATCTTGTGAACTTTAACCACATGACGAGGAGAAAAAACATGACTCGCTGTATGTTCTCCATTGCGCTCTTTGTTTGTTGTGTCGCGTCATGTATGATGATTCTTACCTGTAAGGTACCGTTTGTGGTGGAAACGCTACTCTTCCTATGCGAAATGTACCGTACCATACCTGTGGAAACGGGGCTTTTGTGATTTGGTTGAGAGCAGTTGAAGAACTCTGTTGCAGGTCACATTTCTGTGTACATTAGTACATTATTGAGGATAAAGTGAAGACTGGTTCAGAGGCCGCAATGGGGGCGCTCATCAGCTGAGCCACTGTGTCAAAAGCTTCCCTCCTGCCAGTGTGCTCTCTCATTGACCTGGTTGGAGCAGGGCAAGGCCGCTGCGGCTTCCTTCTTTTGATTGCTTCATCCACACATGCACACGCTACTGATTACTGACATCCATGTTTTCCTGAGTTTGACTAATTTTGAAATTTATTTTGCACTTGGAACCTCATCTGTCTCCCATCTTTGTTGTCTCAGAGCTGGGCTGTGACAGTGTATACCGGAGACAGAGGGACAGACTTCAGCCTCCTGCCTTGCTGTATGTCAAATGTGTCCTATCCTGTTTTTCACCTATATGCTAATTCACCCATATGCTAGGCAAGGCGAGTCAAGTTTTTTTGTATAGCACATTTCAGCAACAGGGCAATTCAAAGTGCTTAACATGAAACATCAAGCAAAAAAAAAAAAAAAACAGCATTGAAAAACGTTCAGTAAGAAAAAAAAATAGATTAAATCTACAAATAGCATTAAAAAGTAAAGGTACAGGTAAAAGGTTGGAAGACAGGAAATAAGTTACAGTGCAATGCTAGATATTTATCAGAGGTCTCTGATTTGATTCAACAATATACAACAGCAAACATGTTTTCAGCTGTGATTTAAAGGAACTGAGTTTCAGCAGACCTACAGTTTTCTGGGACTTTGTTCCAGATATGTGGAGCATAGATACTAAATGCTGCCTCTCCTTGTTTAGTTCTGACTCTTGGGACAAAAGGCAGGGCCGTCCCAGATGACCTGAGAGGCTTGGATGGTTCATAACGTACCAGCAGATCAGAAATGTATTTTGGCCCTAAACCATTCAGTGCTTTATAAACGAACAGTAGTATTTTAAAATCAATTCCTTGGCAGACAGGAAGCCAGTGTAAGGATCTGAGAAGTGGGGTGATATGATCTATTTTCTGGGTCTAGTGAGTACTTGAGCAGCAGCGTTCTGAATCGGTTGCAGCTGTCCAATGGATTTTTTAGGGAGACCTGTGAAGACACCATTACAGTAGTCAAGTCTACTGAAGATAAACGCATGGATAAGTATTTCCAATTCCTGCTGAGACATTAGTCCCTTGATATGTTCAAGTGATAGTGATCTGACTTTGTAATTGGCTGTTATAATTCATGTCTGAGTCCATGATTACACCAAGATTTCTGGCTTGATTTGTGCTTTTTAACATCACAGACTGAAGCTGAGCGCTGGCTTTTAATCGTTCCTCTTTGGCTCCAAAAACGATTACTTCAGTTTTATCTTTTCAATTGAAGAAAATTCTGGCGCATTCAGTCATTGATTTGTTCAATGCACTTACTCAGCATTTGTACTGGACTATAGTCCAGAGTTATGTGAAGTTACTTGTAGTTCCTAAAATCTCAAAAAGCAGATCAGGAGCCAGAGCCTTCAGTTATCAAGCCCCTCTCCTATGGAACCATCTCCCTGCTTTGGTCCGGGAGGCGGACACCCTCTCTACTTTTAAGAGCAGACTTAAGACTTTCCTTTTTGATAAAGCTTATAGTTAGAGCTGGCTCAGACCTGTCCTGAACCAGCTCTTAGTTATGCTGCTATAGGTCTAGACTGCCGGGGGACA
>CAAKHG010022609.1:0-17083 GCA_901007715.1 Dactylopterus volitans
GTCCAGGCACGGATCTCAGGTGAACCCATGGCCAACACACACACGCACACGCACGCACACACACACACACACACACACGCACACGCACACACACACACACACGCACACGCACACACACACTGACTGACTGACTGAGGGTGGCATCTATCTGACATCAGGGTGTGGTTGGCCTCGCGTAAGACAAAGACTGGGAGACCCAGACCGCGACATGCTTCACCTCAACTTACTTCCTTCATGCCCCGGCACGTTACCATGGCAACACTCATAAACACGGCTGCCGCTGCTCGTTTTTATCGCCTCGATGAAAAGAACGAAGAGAGGAAACGTCTGATGGAAGCTGGGAGGAACCAGGAGCGGCAAACCCACCCGCTGCCTGATAGCACGTCTGACTCGCACCAGTACAAATGTCGCCTTTCCACTACTCGGCACCTCCTCGACTCTATTTTTTTCGTTTTCCATTCGTAAAAAAAAGTAGCAGGTGTCACTTTTTTAGCAGCTGCTCTCCTGGCCCACCAGGTACTCTGAGGGACTAAAAGGTGACGTAAAAACACTGCAGACCTCCGATTGGTCAGAGAGAATCATGGCGGCGGCGCCACGTCATCAACGCGCGGAGTAACCGAGTAGACCAGTGCAGCAGAGTAATAGAGTAACAGTGTAGGGCACAGTAATAGAGCAGAGGAATACAGCGCAGTAGAGCAGAAAGTAGAGTCGTCCGTGCCAAAGAGGACTAAAATGATTGTTGTCATGACAACTGTGGTAGGGGCGTGGAAGTCGACGCCCACCTCGGCGCCGACGGCCCCTGGCTGAACCAACCGCGGGAGATGAGGAACACCAGTGCGAGCGACACCTCCTGACCTGCGACGGCTCGGCAGCGGCCGGCGGTGAAGACACGCCTCCCCGCCGCTCGCATGCGGCCAACATGCGAGCAGCTGGTGGGACGGCGGTTCACCCACGAACACACACCACGACGACGACGACAACAACACACACACACACAGACAGGTTAGAGGGGCCGTCCGCCTGTCTGGCGCCATGGTTACCTGCATGGACACACGCCACTCATACTCCTGGCATGCAAGCTGGGCCTCAAAGCGGGCCTTCTCTAGAATCATCTGTCGCCGCTGCTGGAACTCGCAGCCGCCTCCGTCCGGCTGCTGCCACAGAACGCATCACAACACGTTAGCGGCTAACGCAGCTAGCGCATGCACCAGGGCGCCGCCGAGGAGGCCCAGCGCCGCCGCGCTCGCGCCGTTTTGCCCGAAAGCCGTTTTTTGATCAAAAAAATATCATGCGGGTTTGGTGGCTGCTGATCCACAAAACAGGAAGTCTGAAGGGTTATCGTCTTAATAATGATTTAATCATCTAAATGAATAACTAATATAGTTAAACTTCTCGACCCCATGCACTAATAAGCCTCTGCCAGCCAATCAGGTTACAGCTCACATCCATTTGTGTTCATGATTACATGCAGTGATACTTAGAATGAAGAGCATTAAACATATGAAGAGGAAAAAAACGTCACCAATTCACCTCGTTAAAGGGGAGTTTTGTCATAATCGGCTTAGGTGAAAAAAAAGCTGACACTGACCTTTGACCTTCTCATCACCTCCTCCTCAGGTCCAGGTGGAGGTTTTGACCAAATTTGAATGAATAAAATATGAATTTAAATAAAAATCAGATAAAATCCCACAAAGCTGTTTTTTTTTTACCTTTTGTCGTCATCATTTTAGATATTTGTGTGAGATTTCGTGTACTGACTGGGCGGCTACCTCGGATGTTTTCTTAGGTGACATTGACCTTTGAGCTTTGACCAACAGAATCTCATCAGTTCCTCCTGGCCCCTCCCCTCCCCGTCACTGGGACACGCCCCCACTGTAAAGCCATAAGCTTCCTCTCATGACACCCATCCAGCGACGGTCCGGCTGTCGAGCCACCGCACGAACCCTCCCAGCTGGTCTGGCCTTGTCGCCGTGGCGCCGTCAGACCCCGAGAGGGCGCGCGTGGCGAGTGAGGCTCAACTTTAAGCTCAGTCGGAGCAACTCAAGGCGACACGCTGCAGGCGAGCAGCACCTGAACATCCGACCGGGCAGGGCTCAAACCCCTGTTTGTTTGTTTTTTTTACCCAAGAGGATCATGGGTAAAACACAGAGAATGGTGATGGCGGAGGACGGCGATGGTGAGCGCGCTCTTCATTGCCTGTAACGCGCCTCGCCTTGAGCTCAGCGTCAACATGCAGGCGCGCTCATTCGGTACCACAAGCTACCACAAGCTGATTGGACTGTACCTTTGGTGTGGTGGCGCCGTCGTCACTGTCCTGCCCACTGAGGACGAAGGGGGCGGGGCAAACGAGGGGAGAACAAAAGAGAGGATGATCAGCTCTGCACCGAAAACACTGGCCCACAGCCACAAGTCAAAAACGTTGGTCTTTTTTAAGGCAGGATATGATTGGACAACTGTTTAGCTGCACACACACACACACACACACACACACACACACACACACACGTCACCGTGACGCCAGTAAAGTAGGTTTGTACGCCGAACATGGGACAGCATTGGTTTCCTGTGCTAGACGCGGCCGTCACGCTACAACACGACGTTCGCAGACAGCTGCACTGCCTACAGGCTCCACGAGGCGGTGGCGGCCGCGGCAGCGGCGGCGGCAGCGGCGGCGGCGGCAGGCGTGTCATGAAAACACATCATGTTTTCTAGCAGCTAATGAAAAAAACTGACAAAAAGGGAAGGAAGACGGCTGTATGCGGCCGACGTGTTCAGATTTTTCCTTTTATGGTCGCGTCGCGAGATGCCGTTACAGACCACGCCCACCTCAGGCCCCCTTCCCTTCGCGTCGTGCGCTGCGATTGGCTCTCAAGCCCGGACACGCAGGCCTGCTAGACACCTGGACGGCGTCGGCGGCGCACCGATGCGCCCCATATCGCCGCTGACCTGGCGTCTCTCGGCGGCGAGCGCAGAATGGCGGCTGAGGGGGCGGGCCGGCGCTCACCTGCTGGGGTCCTGCAGCAGCTCCACGGCCTCCTTCAGCTGGTTGATCATGTCGATGTGGAGCTCTGTGCCCGCTGTGACCTTTGACCTGCAACCCCCAAGCCACAGACGGTCAGCAAAATGACGGTCACGACCGCCGAGAAAGCTGCAGCGCTCTTATCCGATGAGAAATGTACGAGGGCGCGCCGAACAGGGTGGAGTCAGGTGACCCAGCTGTGCCAGATGATTGGCCGGTCGGCTGGTGAGAGAGTGAGAGAGCTTACGGCTGCTCCGCTGGCCAGTGAGAGTCCTCCTCTATCCTCAGCGGCTCGTCGAACTCCGCCGCCGTCCTCCCCTGAACAGAGACGCACACATCAGCGCCAGCTGCGGCGGTCGCGTGACCCGCAGGCCTGAGCCGCCATTGGCCGAGAGCTCGGAGACGTCGCCGCTGCGCACGGGTAAACAATCAGCCTGCATGACGGGAGTGGGCGTGGCCACGGTGACGTCGCCCAAGGGTTTCTGAAGCCTCGACTCTGGAGTTCTACCCATCGCCAAGTCTGTGTTGTGACGCCTGAAGTGAGCGTTTGGGACGCGGAGCAGCAGGGACGCTGCCCGGGGGAAGTGTCACGGCGTGGTGACTGGCGAGCAGATGAGGTCGGCAGGGCAACGCAAAGCAAAATAAAACATAGCAAAGCGACGTCAAGTAAGATGTGTTTTATGTGTTTTAGCAGCTGGACCAAGTGCAAACACAGAAAATTAAACAGATGAAGTAAAATGATACAAAACAAAAGACCAATTTAACAGAGCAGGAATCCTAGTAAACATAGAAACCACATAGAGCAACTAGCATAGCAGCAGTGGTAGTAGTGCTGTTAGTAGTAGTAGTAGTAGTGGGAGTAGCAGGAGTAGCAATAATGATAGTCATGGTCGTAGCGGTAATAGTTGTTGTAGTAGCAGCAGTCGTAGTAGTAGCAGTAGTAGCAGTAGTAGCAGTTGTCATAGTAGCAGTAGTGGCACTGGTCGTAATAATAGTAGTGATAGTCGTAGTAATAGTAGTAGTAATGGTAGTAGCAGTCATAGCAGTACAAGTAGTCGTAGTACTACAGGTAGACACGGGTGCTGCTGTTCCAGCGCCTCCTCGCTGACCAATGAGGAGCCCCGGACTCCGGAGCGCCCCCCAGCTGTTACTGTTGGAACTGCGATGCTCCTTTCAGAGAAGCTTCTGCTGTCTGCCGTTCAGCCTCACTCTTGGCGTTAGCTGCTTGACTCCTCCCCCTCCGAGAGCCACTCCCCTCCCGTGAAGCCTGGGGCTCCGCCCACACAAACTGAAAACGGCGAGCGGCTTCGCTTCGTCACCTCTTACCGGCACGCGTCTGCACTTGCCTTGATGTAGCTGATGAAGCGAGCGCTGAGGGCGGAGTCTCTGTAGCCCAGCTGGTCCCTCAGGGCTTCCGTAGGACTCTCCTCAATCAGACGCACCGAGTCGCTGTTTGGGTCTGCTGAAACGGCGGGAAGAGGAGGCGTGAGGGCAGATTCCAGCTGAGGCTCCGCTCATGTACAGTGAAGTTTGCCATCACGGCACGTAGATGTGGGTTTTGGGGGGTCTGGGGGGTCCAGAACACAAGGCGATGTGGTCCTGAACACCGACAGCATTCATCACTGCTATGGAAGTTCCCACGATGATTCCCACCACATGAATCCCTCTGTTGCCTGCTACGTTTTGCCTCATAAACAGGTTGATTACGCTTTGTTTTTCTAACGTAAAGATTCATTTGAGAGCGGTTTCAGTGCAACAGGGTGAAATTCTAGCAGCTTTACAAGCTTTTTAAGTCATATTAGTACGTTTGGTTTTGTTCAGGTTTTAACTATTCTGTGATTCGCTGCCTCTCCTGGACGTCGTCCTCTAACAGCACTCGTGTATCAACAACAATGATCGTAACGTACAATCATGGTACAAACATCAGAGTCTCCAGGGCAACCTGGACCATCAGAATATTTGTACTATACTGATTCATTTCAAATGAGCCACATCTATACATAAGTTATGGGACCATAAAGACAAAACGAAAAAAAAACAAGACACTGAATCCTACAATTTTTCTTTGAACTCAAACTCCAAACGCCAATGAAGACGCTTCTGTGGTGACTAAAGCTGTTCTCTCGCGTGTTGTTGGGAATCCGGATCGGAAGAAACACAAATATGAAAGGTGAAATATTGCTCATAAAAGCTGCCTCTGGGAGTCGGCTCATTATCGGTCAGAGTGAGACCTCGTCCTTCACGGTGGACAGATATAGAGGATCGCGGCCGCCACGGCGCACTTCCTCCTTTAGTAGCAGGGAGAGTCGCAGCAGCCTCCCATTGGTGGAGGCCATGACAGCTCACCTCTGATTGGTCTACACTCTCAAACATGGCTGACTAGCATCTGCGCTAACAATCGTTGAAACATGGATCAAATATTGACAGAAGACAGTTAATATCGGATCAGTGATTATGGACTTATTGTCCCCAAAGAGACACCGTAGTTCCGGGCTGAATAAGAAGTCTCAGTAAGAACGTTGATAGAACCGCACGGCTGCTAGCCTCTGCTATCATGCTAACATCCCTGGTGTTCCCCGCTCACTGCTCAGGGTCGGGTTGTGTCAGTGGCCCGGCGGCAAACCTGCCGCCACCTCCGACGGCAGCCCGGGCGCAGACCGCGGTCTGATGGCAGTCATAAAGCTGCTCATGAAAATCTGCGTCCTCATTGGCTGACGGTGTGCGGAGGCCGACCTGCTTAAGGACGCAGCGCCCCACCAGACGTGACCCCCTTCAGCATGATTGAAGTCTATTTAAACGGTGCGTCTGGGGAGCCGCTGGTCTCTGATGGAGCTCAACCCAGAAACACACACACACAGACACAGGCACACACACACGCACACGCACACACACACGCGCACGCACGCACACACACACACGGACGGCTTTGCAGTGGTTGTCATCCACTTCTGAGAGCCAGAAAACTGTTAAAAATGTCGTTTTGTTGGATCAACGCTCCAAAATCCAAAGACATTTAATTTCAAGATTCATGTCTTTATGCTCTTACAAAATAAAAAAATAAATTCAAGAAAATAAAAAGAATAGAATAGAATAAAATAAACAAAACTAACAAAAAAACATCAACAAATGACCACAACAAGTGTGTGTTCACCTCCAAGCAGCTGCAGACGTGTCCGCCGAGGTCTCGCCGCTCAGTCGGCATCTCGGCATCTATCGAGCTAAACGTGCCGCCCGTTTCCACGGCGACTTGATGACCTCGCGGCGTGACGTTTGCATGATGAACCCGCATCATCACACACGCCGTCCTGTGTCACCCTCGCGCCACGCGCCGGTGCAACGTGCTCAAACGCATCCACGACAGAACTGTAACGGGGGCGTCCACGGACACTCATGCTAACGGAGACATTTGACGCCGGCGGCGAGGAGACGCTCCTCCTGAAACCATGGAGGCGTCTGCTCAGCGACGCAGGAACGCCTCGGCTCACTCAGAACTCGGCACTCCACGTCACGCCAGTTACTGTTCATATGCTTTGTGTTTATGGAGCGTAAATGAATGAGCGGTTCTCTGGCAGCAATGAGACACTGGTCAGCTCCTGTCAATCACATCCTCGTGTGTGTGTGTGTGTGTGTGCGCGTGTGTGTGTGTGTGTGTGTGCGTGCGTGTGTGTGTGTACCTGTCAGGGAGCTGATGTGCTCGCTGGAGTCGTCTTTGCTAAGCCCCTCCTCCTCCGTGATGTGGCTCATGGGTACGTTGAGACTCAGACTGTCTTCGTCTGACGGCTGCGGCGGGAAAACAAATTTAGACGCTTAAATAAACGGCTGAGTGGACGCGCTCGGCCGACCCGACCCCTGACCTTTGCGGCGCTGCATCGCCGCCGGTCTTAAAGAAACAGTGTTTCATTTCTGCCAAACTGATATTCAGGACCTCCGATCGCGCTGCTCTCCTACATACAGTTAGAAGCTAATTCCACGTCTATCTGGGGATTTAATGTCAGACGTCTGCAGCTGCTTGGGGCAATAATTTCACATTATTCAATCTCTTGTTAGGCAAAAGCGTAACGAGGTTAACGAGCCACGCGACATTTTTTTAAACAATTTAAATAAGTGTTTTTTACAGAAGCCTGGAAAGGCTCCAGCAACCGCACAGACGGACGAGAGCATCTGCAGAGCCGCTTCTCCCTTTGCAGAAAAAGCCAAGTCACCTTTAGCGTAACGCTGACGCGGCGCAACGAAACAACGAATCCAAGCGAGAGACAAGACGAGTCCAACAGTTACAACAATGGACCGACGGCGGCCGGCATCAATACAAGCTGAACACACACACACACACACACGCACACACACACACACACACACACACACACACACAGTCAGTACCTCTGTGGCAGACAGCCGCTTGTCTCCGTTGTCGCTGCCGACTCCTGAGTCGCTGTCCTGCTTCTTCTGCTGCTCCATGTCCTCCACACTGTAGACACACAGCACAAGTCACACACCTGACACACACACACACACGCCCATCGGAGGCGTGGATGTACGTGGCCTACTCTCATTTTCACACACTCTCTCTCTCCCTCTGGCTGAGTTAGCTTCAGTTACTCGGAGGACTCGCTGCAACAGTCCCGGGACCCGGGGACCAGGATCATCGCCGTTACACTTGTGCCGCCAGCAGAGGAGCCGGCTCCACCGCCGCCGAGGCGAAATGCATTCTGGGATAAGTTGGGCTCCAAGGGGTCGATACCCCGCTTTTCCTGCAGGGTGTCGTCCAAAGACTGTGGATAACCCTGCAGGACACGCCTCCACATCCTCTCGCAGACGCCCGCCATCTCGTGTCGGCAAATTGGAATATGGAGCCGCATCAAAGTCCCACCCACCTCAAAGAAACAGCCAATAACTGCCATACTTTGATTTTATAGTCTGACTAGGTGTGATGTTTGAAATGTACCATCGTAGCTTAGCATGCTAGCCCACTAAAGCCGGTTTTAGCCATTTTTCTCCAAATGAGGAGAAAAGCTAAGGTGGAAGCCGCGAAACATCGGGCAGGTCTGCTGTCCATCCACGTCCCGAGGGGACAATCATATCCAGTTTATGGCAGTTTAACAGTTGAGACGTTTCACTTGAAATCACAAATGTCAACCAGGTGGTGGCGCTGAGGGAACATCAGGGAGTCACTGAGGCTGCTGGCTTCACTGACTGGGAAACATGATTATCTGTGGATGTGGAGCCATTTCACCCAGATTTGTGACAGCGCAGACCCTCTGCTGGTGACAGATGAGAAGCCAGCCAGCCATCAGCCATCATTCAGAATCAGCCTCTGGACCTCCTCGGGTCTCCCTTCCAAGCTCTGTGCCAATTCATCGCAGTGTTGTTGAGACGCTCGACCACGGACCAAAGATGTGGGGCGAGCGACACCTCCACCCACAGCGGTGCTGCCAGGCTGGTGAGACCCCGCGGTAAAACCACCGAGAAAGAAGAAGAAGAGACGTGGTCAGCGCGAGAGGAACTCGGAGGGAGGAAGGAGAGAGAGAAAGAAGGACGGGTTCTTCAGGGGAGGGGAACCATTTTTCCTGTCCACATGTTGGGAGTGTTTTGAGTGGGCGGACATTCCAGAGCTCTCCAGCCGAGTGACGCAGGACCTCACCGAGGAAGCACTGACCTTTCTGTTCTCCTCTGTCTGTGTCTTTCTTCTGCTCCCTCCTTCCTTCTGTCCTGTTTGTTTCCTCCCGTCCGTTATTTCGTTCCCTCTTTCAGGAGTATGTCCTTCCCTCCCTCCTTCCTTCCTTCCCTCCTTCCTTCCCTCCCTCCCTCCCTCCTTGGCATCCTCACCATCACTCGGTGGATCAGTCCGCCAGTTTGGTCCAAGCTCAAACATCTCACTGATTATTGGATGGAAAAAGTGACGAACAGCAGGGATGTTTTGATCAGGCTTTCCTGGCCCACATCCAGGAGCTCTTTGACCCTTCGAGACGGTGAAAGTAGCTTTTAAAAATGCCTCTGCTGTCTGTTTGCTTTAAAAAGCCGGCTGAAGCAGGACTCCTCAGAGTCTCACGATTTCGTGTTCTGACGGAATTATTCCGGTAAATTCAGCCCGTCTCACAGAAGGCGGAACGCAAAAGTACTGCACTTCGGGGCTGTTCCCACGGTAACCCCCTTGGTTATCAAATACCAGCAAATGTGCTGCTGTGGTGCTGAAGACGGAACAAGTCGAAGCCAAGCGTGTCCGCCTGCGTGATTCAGTGTCGCTAGACTAACAGGCAATTCAGGACAGAATGTAGTACATGAAGTATGGTTACGTAGTACGTGTAGTATGAGTATCCAGCACGTACAGTACGAGTTTGCAGTAGTCAGTGTGCGATAGGTGATCCTGAGCAGAGCCCCGATCCTGATCTCAGTCTGCCATCGTGTTTGGACTCAGATCAGAGTCTTCTTGGTGAGACGTTCACGGTCTGGGGGAGAAAGCAGTACTCCAGCAGTACTCCAGCAGTACTCCAGCAGTACTCCAGCAGTACTCCAGCATGCCTGCAGCCATTCACAGGCAGCAGCAGCAGCAGCAGAGGATAAAACATCCACCGGCTCCTGTGACGTTCCGTCTGCGGCTGCTTGTGTCGCCAGATCCGCTTTCTTTTCATTCCTGAGCAGCTGATCCAGGACCCGGCAGGTGCAGCTGGTCTGCGCCACTCACATGACTCATGGCAGCGTTTGCTGCTGTGCATTGTGGGTTATGTGGTCTGGTTGGGTCTTGACTAGTACTGTCGATCAATTGAAACATTTTTTTTGCAGAATTTGCAAAGTGCTTTTCTTCGTCCTTTATTTCCTTAGATCCTTGGAGCTTGTAATAATGGATATTTGAATGTATCCAAATGTCATCATCTTCTCCCCTGTTGATTGGTCAGGGGTTTTTAGCTGTCGGGTGCTTTGCTTTGAGGTGATTGGTCCGTGATGAAGGACTTCTTGTGTGGTGGTACAATTTGGACTTTACAAACTCTGCAGGTTACTTTAGTTTCCTCCAAAGACCCGTCAGGCGCCTTTTTTCCGCCTAAAACTCGACCTGGTCCTCCTCATCCTCAGCCCGGACGCTCTGGTGAGGTCACGTCCCTCACAGCTCGCTGCTCTCTCATTCTTCTTCTGTTTTTTTTTTTTTTTTTATAGGTCCACACCACAGGAGGTAACTTAAGCTGCCTCCTCCATCCTGTGAGGAGTTTCTCTGACATCGATGTGACACGTTAACGTGTCAACAACGACGACATTCATTTTTGACAGCGCCAGTCTACACACAGGAAGGTTTAGGCTCCGGATGATGGACATGAACTTCCTCCTTATGCCGACTTCATCACCATACGTGGACGTCATCTGATGCCAATCTTTATTTCTCTGCTGAGCCGTCACACGTTTGTTCCTCCTCAGCGTCTCCACGCTTCTCCATTTCCACGACCGTCTCTCTCCTGCCCCTGCTGGCGATTTTTATCCAACTCGAGCTTTGATCACTGCTGGATCGGCTCCTTCATTTCCAACATCTGATCCCGTCTTCCTCTCTCCTCTCCTTCAGTCCTCTCATGATCAGCCCTCGTGTCTTTGTGTGGCCGTGGTAACCGACGTCTCAGGCAGCCGCCGCGCCGCCGGAGTAACCTGGCGGGGAGCCCGGATCAGTTGCAGCGCACTAATGGAGGATTTGGCTCAAGTCGGAGGAACCGAGGAGGTTCAGATCTCAGACGCCTCAGACAGCCGCACGAGTTCCAGCTGTTTCTCTCCGCTCCAAATGGTGTTATGGAATCAAAACCGACCAAGTAAAGGGCTTTGCGGTGATGTAACATCCCCCTGGCAGCCATGGTGGAAGTCCTCAACGAAGAGGAACCGACAGCACCAATAAAGAACCTGGAAGTTTCAGTTTTGGAACACAGACGGTACATTTCTGAGTTCCAGCCAGGAACACGTCACCACTCCAGACGGCGGGGTTTTTTTCTTCGGGTTAAATAATCAAATTCAGGCTTTCAGGAAGCGATTTCATTGGCTGAGTGGGACGATGTTTGCATATGACTCTAGAGAAGCTCCATAAATTCAACAGCAACACGCCGCTTTGTGTGTTAAATGTCGAGAATGTCTAGAGAACGTTTTTCAGTTGTCTGTGGGATCATTTCGGAGATTAAAAAGTTATGGAAAGCAGTCAAATACGGTGGGAGGAGCCTGGCTGTTCATCTTAAACGGCAAAGCTGCGTGTGCGTCGTTCCATGGAAGGCTGAACGGCTACTGGAAGAGAGACGGACCGTCGCCGACACTGAAACAACATCTAAATTTGAAATTGTCTCATTTTTGTGTATTTCTAAAAGTCAAGCGTTGAGCGCCGACTTTTAACGAGCGTCTCCTCAAACACTGACTGACTGACTTACTGAGGTGAATCACTAAAACTTCCAGCTTCCTAGACTAGATATTTAGAGAGTATCTGAGTTGCAGTGAAACCCTCTCACCTCAGCATCAGTTGCCACGGACTCGGCACCTGTTGCTATGGAGACGAGGCCAGTTTGCGGAGTGGATCGGAGCAGCTTTCGGAGACACAGGAACGCCACGGTTGCTGAATTCGTCATTCCTATTAGTTTTTCAAGACTCGCGTTACAAACTATGAAGCTCCGTGTTTGGATGTTCCCTGCCCGCATGTGTTGTACCACTCTCAGCTGTTGCCAAGCAACCGGCTGAGGAGGTTACCAGTCCTGGCCCAGACATTTTCAGATACATACCACCGATTAAAGCTGTGAAATGTCTTCTTTTTTTTTTCTTGTAGGCCATAAACAACCACAATCTTTGCTCAAAATGTCACCGCCTTCAGCGATTGTGGATGCCTGAGATGAGTCTATGTAAAAGGGTCTCTGCTCCTCTCCCTCACCTGTCACGAGCACACTGGTGCACAGCGACTTGTTGTTTCTTTGGAACGTTCACGCAGACGGCGAAGGCCTGTTTGAGTGGACAGAAAAGAGCTGGCTGTGTGCAAATAGCACATCACACAGCTGGTACCCGACGAGAACAACAGTGACGCTCATTTCTGATTAAAAACATCCAACAGGGAGCAAAGTGAAGCCTCCTGCTGCTTCCTGCCACCATCAGTGTAAATGCTCTTCATACGAAGGTTTTGGACACAAAGAGTTAACCGACGCTGTGAAAAAGGCCACCTTCTCTCTGGCACCGATTTAGCCGACGAGCTAGTTAACTAGAAGTCCTTGGCAGAAGTTGTTGAGGCCTGAGTCTCCATGTCCAGATACTTTAGTGATAGCTGCAGGTTTTGCGGCTAATACTCGCAGGCTAGTGCTGCTAATGTTGTTGTGCTGCTCAGGTTCGCCCTGGGTGGTTGCTTCAGCGTGTTTATTCGGCGGCCGCTGCTGCTCTCTACCTGGTACAACTGTTCAGGAACCTTAAAGGTGCCATCTTGTTACTTTCCGCAGGGTTCAAAGGGTGACGGCGCCGTTTTGGCACCAAGATAGCAGCAGACAAAAAGGACCAGCCCAGTCCAGGATAAAGGCTGGAGGCGCTGGCTTCCTATTGGGTGAAGCGAGAGCAGTGACTGACCTGCCGGCGGTGGGACGTGATAGGCTGAGTCGCTCGATGACAGGAAGGTAGAGGGAGTCGGGCATCTTCTCGCTGCGACACGCCTCGATGCTCAGATACTTGAAGATGTGAACTTTTCCCTTGATGCAGATCTGAGGAGGAGAAATTAATCGTAATTTATCACTGGCAAAAACAGGCCGGCCAGCTTTCGTGGTGGGATTGTGTCTTCAGTTTTTGTTCCCTAATATTTTGGTCACCCGGATGCATATGAGTGGGGTGGCCAAAAAATTAGGGACCCCTCCCAGTGTGACCCAGTACAGTCCAACAACAGCGTCACAAACTACAGTCCCAATAACAGTCATTCAAACATGTCAACACCTCTCTCACACACATTCAATCACAATCCAACATAAAACTCCTCCTGAAGGGAGAACTGATTGCAGGGCTGTTGTATTATACTCTATGGTGGACACGCGCTGGTCGTAATCTTATGGCTGATGTGTTGTATTATACTCTATGGTGGACACGCGGTGGTCGTAATCTTATGGCTGATGTGTTGTATTATACTCTATGGTGGACACGCGGTGGTCGTAATCTTATGGCTGATGTGTTGTATTATACTCTATGGTGGACACGCGCTGGTCGTAATCTTATGGCTGATGGCTGCAAATCAGTGTGGCGACCGCATCTGTCGGAGTGTTTTTCTGCCTGTGTCGTGGTCGGTGAGGCGCAGACATGCGGGGCGGCGGCGGTGGCGGTCACCTGTGCAGGTGGGCTCTGCAGAGGGTTGTTTTCTAACTGGAGGGACTGGAGCTGTTTCATCTTCCTGTAGCACACCGGGATGGTGGACACCTTGTTGCAGGAGAAGTCGAACTTCACCAGAGGAAGGTCGGCCAGGTCTGCAGAGGAGAGACATCACACTCGGTTTGTTAGCATCAGTGTTGCTACGCTACCCAGTTTTCTTCTCATGGCCACTCATCGGGCATCGAGGAAACAACATCCTGATTGTCACAGAACGTCAAAAACCAGGAGATCAGAAAGATGCTGAGCGAGAAAGAATGACGCAGCGCTTCAGAAGATCTGGCCACCTCATGGACGGCACCATGCACCGCTGCATCAGTGAAGCCCACGACGTGTCCTGTTCATGCGTTAAAATTAAACTCATCAATTATTCAAATGGATGATTAAAAATAAAAATGAAACATGAAGTATTCTTTTAATCCTTAGATTAAAAAAAAAACATCTTGATACCTGGTTATTTTCAGGCACTCTATAAATAAAACCTGCTGTGTGTGCGCGTGTGTGTGTGTGTGTGTGTGTGTGCGCGCGTGTGTGTGTGTGTCCGTGCCTTCACGGCATCAGTTCCTGTGAACCATCAGTTACAGGCGCTTCCTGACTCTCGCAGCTTTAAAAGCACCCGCAGGAAGCTGTGATGTCATCCATGATGTCACCCATGGGTGGGTGGTAGTGGGGGGGGGGCACCAGAGAGCACTCCTGTGGTTACTGGATAACAATACAAGCTCACTCTGGCTAGAATCTTAGGATAAACGTTCCAATATACGAGGGACTGAAGGAAAATCAATTCCATATGCATCAACACACCGGCGCCAAAGCTGCTAAGCAGCATGCAACGTTTATGACAGTTGGACATGTTCTTCATGTCGGTCAGTCCCATTTGCTGAAATAAATATGGCTGCAGTGAGATGAGCAGCGATGGCGGTTTTCCATCTGGGAAATCGATTAGCAGTTGGAAAATGCACTGCGATTTAAACGTCGCAGCATCGGACCTTTAGCGTCTTGTCGGAGACGCGGAAATGTGGCGAAGCAGTAGCCAGGCAGCCACACTGCAGGGTTTTTTTTTTGCTAACATTAGCATGCTAGCATGCGTACGCTAACAACGGTGACAGGCGGACATCCAAAGATTTGGAGTTTGGACCTGATGAGAAGACGAACACACCACAACGATGACTGGGTGCACTCGCGGGCAGCGGGTCCCGGGCCTCTGCTAGGGACCTTTGTTATGTGTGATAGTCGTCAAGGCCACGCCTCCTTGTGTCATGGTCTCCAGCTCGCTCTGGAGAGGAGGGCTTCCTGTCCCTGTTCCGTCCCATCTTAGCCCCGCCTCCTCCTGAGGCCGGTGACAGCTGGCGTGAGCGCGCCCAGAACACACCTGGCCCTGAACTTACCAGTCCTCTTCTACTCCTGCACACTCTCAGCTCCTGGAACGATCCATGATCGGAAGCACATTCCATGCAACTATTAGATGACTTTTAAACCTTCAGCAATATTAATATGCCACTGAAATGTCGCTAATGCTAACCTTTATCTCCAGCCATAGCAGCCGGGCTTTAATAGCCTGGATGATGTCATCGTGCCAACTGTACGGCATCATCTTTAACGACTGTTCACGCTGATTCAGATTCTTAATCCAGGCTTTTATTGGAGGAAATATGGGAAAAACCAGTCCCACCTGTCCTCAAGTTTATATCAAGTTTACAGATTTTAACTTTCGAGGGAAACACATGACTGGCATTGTTGATCTACTCAGATACCCTGAGCTGAAGTGAAGATCAATCAATTTTACGCTGATCCAACAATGTGAGCAGTGATGAGGTGGCATGATTGGACCAAATCTGGTGCCAATCCCGATATTGTTCATAGAACTCAAGCGACTGACCGACGAGAAATCCTAACGTCCAGTGAAGCTCCTCCAAACCCGCCCCACATGTCAATGGTCCACAGACTGAAGACTTTGTTCCCTGGTGGACCCCAGCAGCATCAGTGAGGTTGCATCAGCTGCATGGCGGTTGCTCTGAGGGCCGTGATTGGCTCATTCCGGAGCTCATGTTAGGCGCACCGAGCGCGAGCCAGGCGATGGGTTCAGCGGGACCGTTTCAGAGTGTTCCCGATCCATCCCAAGTGTTTCGACTGCGTTACATAACGTGGTGATCTAATGGAATATGGTGAAAAAATGACATTTCCGGGCCGCTGCTTATACGACTTGAGGAACACGTGGTCGGACTTCTCCTCCAGCTTCACTGGAAGGCTGCAAGCATTTTGTCAGACATGAATTGCAGAAATTTATAATCAAGCCCCCCAGTGATTTTCCAGTTTCAGGCAAAGAGGAAAAATTCTCCCATCAGCTGTTTTGAGACCATCTCCGTTATGACACCCGAGCATGAGGCTCCTGCCACCCTGAGCTTGGCTGACCCACTGAGGCCGTCAGGGTGGTCTCATCTCAGAGGGACCGCCGCCGCCCAAACGGGGCTCAGCAGACGTTAAATGAAAAGCAGCATCGCGGCTCCTCCGTCAGGCTGCCTTCCAGCCTTCGCCGCTCGAGCGCCGCCTCGCCGTCGCTGCTGCTGCGCCAGACGAAAATCCATCAGTCTGGGAAGTCGGTCGCAATAGCGAGTGACAAGCGAACGCCGCGGAGACGCGGCGGTGAGCCCCAGCAGCCCTGGACTCAACGTAAAGGAGCTACTTTTTAACGAGGATCCAAATCCAAGCACTAGAAACAAGCTTTCGTATGAGTATACGTGACAGAAAAGTACAATACGAGTCGAGTCTCAGTCTCCCGAGTTCAGGTCGTCTCAAGCCTCTTAGGGTCGTTGTCTTTACAGTTGCTCTTTGCTGAATGGTAATCCGTTATAATAACTGCTTCTCAAAGGATAAGAGAGGAATCAAGAGCTGTCAACACAACTTTGTGACAGACGTTGATGTTTCCAGTGCATCATTAACTCATGTCCCTCCACATTCCTGGAATCATACCAAAAATTCCGCTCCAGCTGCGGCACGAGACACAAGCAAATAAATGATGGAGGTTCATGAAACCTTCTCCCATGGCAGAGCGCGCTGAGCATAGAGGAGCTTAGTCGAAGGGGGACCGATATAATTTGATTTAAGGGGATTACATGCCGCTTCCCCATCACGGCCTCTATATGAGCCACATTCAAATTTTGACTCACTGAATGATATGTAATATGTCATAAACGACATCCTGCGTCATCCTTGTGTCCTGTAATGGCAGCGCAGCCCCTCCAGTGAATGAACCACGTCCAGCTGCCCCGTTAACTCCAATGTTGTATGAAAGCTAAACTGCATTTCACTCGGTTTTGTAACCATAAACATGAACAACATCGATGGTGAGCGCTCTCATCATATAATTGATATTTCCAGTGTCAACAGTCGGCTTCATCTCACCAACTGTAAACTGAGGCAACTTTTTGATGCAAAACCAATTTGCCCTGCTTGTCAAAATAGTTTGATGATGATGATGATGCCATAATTAGTGGCATTATAGGGTTGCAAAATTCTGGGAATTTTCAAAGTTGGAAACCTTCCATGGGAATTAGTGGGAATTTTTGGGAATTAACAGGAATTTATGTGAATAAAACAGAAATTTATAAAACTGAAGGTCGGCCCTCAACAGGGAACTTAAATATAGTTGGTGCAAATATATCGTAGCATAATCTTGGCTAAAACAAGCAGATGTAATGCGAGTAGACTCCTCAGTCACATGCACACAGCACTGCTTAC